>KV751354.1:419946-448814 GCA_001698575.1 Mola mola
AAGATTTGTGTATTTCTCACGAAAAAATAAAATTGAAACTGAATGTCTGCAGTAATTTCACCATGATATCTAATCCCTGAAATCCTGTCCTGCAAATCTGAAAATCAATCTACTCTCAGACGCTCCACATTATCCCATGGCAATAGCAAAAACAAACACGCAACGAGGCGAAGGGAAACCCCGCTGCACAAAAGCATATCCTCAAAAACCTATTAATCTTCTCAATGTAGTTGTTCACCCTGAAAACCGAGATAAAGAACCGCAGGAAATGTTTACTTTTCTCGAGCTGTTTGAGTGCCTCTACAATGAAGGAGCATGTAAAAAATACTGTGCAGAAAAAGGTGCAAGGTTTACTTTGTTCACCCAGCTGGCTTCTGCAACTGTTCCACAACGATAAATAATTTTTACATCCTTTAATACAGCCCCGATTTGACAAAAATAAATAAATAAATTACCTTTTTCATAACATTTTTAATGGTGCTACCATTAAACGTGTTAGCCTCTTAGAGATTCTACCTCTAAAAGTCAAAGACCAGAGTGAATCAGAGACGGCTGCTTTCTGGCCGCACAAGCACGGTGCGCTATCATCTGATCGTTTCACAAATTACGTATAGGATGTGAAAATGATTTTCAGCCTTTTGAGAAATATTGGTCAGTTTGTTGAGTGGTGAGTGCTGCATTTGTGAGAGTGAGACACACAGATTGAGAGAGAGAGAGAGAGAGAGAGAGGGGGAAAGACTAAATCAAATATAAATGGTTTAATTTACCTTCTTTGCTGTTGTTTTGACTCTTATTTTTTTCCCATGGCCCCACGGCCTTGTCATCCTCCGACCCATCCATCATGGCCTTGTCACTGGGCACGTACCAGGTGGCGTGCTGCTCTGCCATGAGGGTGTCAAGGTCAATAGTGCCCATTGAGCTCTTCCCAGCATCCGGGCTGCAGTTTGCCAGTTCATTGTCTCCGTTCTGTGAGGGACAGTCACTATTCTTTTTGCCATTCTTCATGGCCAGGGGCTGGTCCTCTGATATACTGAACTGCTGCCGCTGAAGCTGGATCTGGGCCTGCAGGATCTCCAAAGGATGGATTTCTTCCTGGCCAGAGGTGCTGGAGGGGGTGCGTACCTGCTCCACCCCAGGAGTGCCCGGGTGGCTCACCATATTGCCCCCTGTGCTCCCACCAGCATTCAGCCCATAGCTGTCTGGTGTCGAGGTAGTATGATTGTTAATGCCCATGCCGAGGGGCTTCTGTCCATTTATCAACCCATGCTCACTCCTCTGTATTTTGGGTGAGCCGGAGATCATAGGGCTGCGATTGGGCTTTGTGCCCCCCCCTGTATCTGAGCTGGAGGACACCTCATCCTCATTGCCATAGTGGGTACTGACGTCATCAGGAAAGTCCACTCGTGGTGAGCTACTATCAGACTTAGCAACACTTTGAATGCCACTGTCCAAAGAAGACATCAGGTCGGCCTGGTCCCCCAACATAAGGTCACCTCCTTTTCCCCATGAGGGCGATTGGAGGTTTTTCTCATGGGGCGTGCCCCCACCCCTCTCCCCAACGCCAGCCGAGGGGGTCTGCTGGCCTGGACTTACAACAGGGTTACCATTGTCAGAGGAAAAAAAAATTCCAGGGCTCACATGTCCACTGTCTCTTTTTCTCCTCCCTCTCCCTCTCCCACTCCCTGTTGTTGCCTTCCCCTCACTGCACGGGGTAGCGTCCATGTTGTAATTTGGGGAGAGGGCACTGGCTTCCCCCTGCACCGTCTGGCTTTGACTTGCAGGCTTAGAGTTGCTATTCCCGGTGCCAGGCATCTGGCTGTTCTGGGAAGTGCTGCTCTGAAAATATTCAGGACCAGCACTGCCAGTCCCATTAGATGTGCTGCTATTAATGTCCTGCTCTGCCTGACTCAGTTTTCGCTTGCCCTCGTTTTGATTCTTCTTGTTGAATGTTACGTTAAGATTGGGGGCCCCTAGGCTAGCGATCATGTTCTGGCAGGCCGTGGAAAGGGCCGCCAGGCAGCTCTGACCAAAAACACTGTCTTTAGCACTGGTTTTGCTGAAGTTCCCAAGGGACAGAGCTCCGAGCTTACTAACAGACGACCGCTGGCCTGAGGGGAACTCAGACTGAGGAGGGTAGGTCCCTGGTGACGTACTCACCCCCTGGGGAGCGCTGTGGGCTGGCCCTTGACGGTTAGCCCCCCCATAGGGAAACGTTGGCTGAGCTCCCATTGGAGGTGCAGGGAAGTCAGCTGGACGTCTCTCTGCCGGTGCGTTTGGATGCCCCTGTCCTGCTCCTGGAGACTGCATTTGTGAGAGGTTGCCCATATTTCCGCTGAATTGTGAGTGCATGCCAGGAGAATGGAGAGCCTGCACGTGACTATCTCCTGGTATTCTCATGGGCTCCTGCATGCCCAAGCCTGGCCTAAAAATCATCCCAGCCCCGTTCTGCTGTAGCCCAATATCATGGGGGCCTGATTCATTACCCGCTCCACCCATACGCCGTGACATCATTTCCCCTGCCGGGTGGGACCCTTGGAACCAGGAGTTCTCCTGAGTTACGTGAGGATTTTGTCCATCAATGTTGGGCATCCTGCCACCATTCTCCCTGTCAAAACTGGGCTGAGCCATGCTCCCACCTGGGCCTCCGTGAGCCATTGGGCCAGGGGGAACATCACCATGGTGACCCAGCTGCTGCAGGCTGGGCTGTCTCATCCTCTGCTGCTGGTTGCGAGAGGCCATCTGTTTTATCATCATGGCTGCATTCTGACGCTGCTGCAGAGACTGCTGCTCTGACCCTGGATGCTGCAGGGGGCCTGGTGGAAAGCCTTCAGTCACAGGTGGGGTGAACTCTCCAGGCAGGCCGGGGTAGGCAGAGGGAGAGAGGTGATTATCCATTCCACTGCACCAGCCTTCCCCACCCTGTGCATGTGGAAAGTCAAATCGGGGCCTTTTTGCCATGTTCATATACGGAGAGTCGAAGTGTTGAAGCCTTTGATTCGGGGGTTGCTGGGAGGGAGGGGGAGCTGGCTGTTGCATATTAAACATGGGGTCCCCATAGGGGTGCAGACCCCTATTTTCCAGTCTGTGAATGGGATATTCAAACTGGTTGTGTTGGCCAGGCATCATGACCCCTCCGTCCAGAATGTTAGGGTTAGTAGAGCCAGGCTCAGCCTGAGGGGGTCTGGGGAGCCCAGGGGGACATGAGTTCTGTCTGGCTATCAAACCAGGCTGTTGTTGCTGCTGCATGAGAGGATGTCTCGCACTGACCCCCGGCTCCATTCCCACGGGCACCTTCCGGCCATTTCCAAAGCGTTCAAAAAACACTCCATGCTGAGGCTGCTGGGGCTGTGGTGGCGGCTGGTGTCCCTTATTGATGCCCTGCATACCTGGAGTCCGTGGCATGCCAGGGTTCCCAGGGAAATTCCCACTGGGAACTGGCCTTCCTGGCCCGAAATGGGGTAACTGAGATTCTGATTCTGATGGCGAGAATACGTGTACGTCAAAATGTCCAGATGGAGGCTCACTTGGGAAGGTATAGTCTAATCCCTCTACAGCTCCTTGGGTAGGCATACGCCGAGGCTCCATCCCATGAGACTCAGAGGAGGAGGATGAGGAGGAAGGGAGGCCATGGAAGGATGCAGCTCTGTTAGGTGACTGGTCCAAGGGTAGACAGGGGGCAGGGACAGTGTGGCTGCCACTGGGAGGCCCGTGATGTTGAAAGTCAGGCATGTTACCGGGCCGCTGTTGCTGCTGCTGCTGAGGAAAGCCATCCCCTGCCTGTCCCTCAGCGAGAGGATCAAATCCTTCTCCAAAGCCCTGCTGTGGTCCCATGCCATTGCTGTTGTAGCCCATTAACCTGCCACCATGCAGACATGATGACCCTGGCTCCGGGCCCCCAAAATTCCCACCAAAATGAGGATGAGGTTGGTGGGGGTGTGGTTGATGACCATGAGGATGTCCTTGATGAGGTTGCTGGTTGTTAAAAAATCCATGAATGGGTCCTGGCTGCTGTTGCTGCTGCTGAAGTCCACCGGCTGCATGCATGTCCGTGTGGCCGCGCGGGTGAAAGCCCCCGTAGTGCTCTCCATTCATGTTCATATTGAGCCCAAGCATTTGTGGTTCACTCAAAGGGCCCATGCCGGGCTCTACGGCTCCCGGCGGGCCTCCAGCGTGAAAACCCTGCCCTTTATAATGGGAGCCCATGTTCAGTCTCGGTTGGTTTATGTTTCTCTCTGACTGGCCAGGGTTTCTGCTATTAATCTGAGAACCAAACTGTTCCAGCCCAAACATACTCCCCTGCAATCAATCCCACATGACGACCAGTTTGCCAGACATCGGCACACTGTCTGTTTTTCCGTCTGTCCCCGAAAGTGAAAAGAAAAAATATCTATACAAAAAAACTTTCGATTTTTTTTTTTCCTCAAATGTTTAAAAATCGCGATATGGAATTAACTGCTCGTTCTACTTCAAACGCTAAAACTCACCAGATAAGTTCTCGCTGCTGTTTATCAATTGTTGTTTTTGACTTCTTGAAGGACGCAGAGAGAGGGTGCAGACAGTGTTCAAAAACGCACTTAAGCTGTGTCCCTTTCCGCGTATTTACGCGTGCACATGACTGCTCTTCTTTTTATCTTTGACTAAACAAAAAAACAAAAAACACTGCTAATGACCTTGCCGCACGAATGGCCAATAATATTCCAAAGTTTTTCTCTGCGCATTTCTAGAGGGCGAGCACAAAACATTTCAAACAAACTTTAAGTAAAGCGCACTAGAAGTGGAGCGATCGGTCAGGGAATATGGTAATTTCTGCCTGATAATTCATTACTCCAGTCCACTGTCAAATGTCCCACAGCGACTTTTCGCATATAGTCCCATAATGGAAACAAGGAAGAAGTCCAACTGGGGCCGTTTGGTTAAAACCACCTTGGACTCTGAGGTTAAAACAAAAAAATCTTGCTTTACATAAACACTTTCCGCCGATGTCATTCAAATACTAGACAACTGCTGAGTCCGGTACGATAGAAAGTCCACAAAGACGGAGCTCCGACTCAAGCACCGGAGCCCCGGAGCCCCGGAGCGTCCGTTTACGCGACCTGCAGCCGGAGCAGCGCGGCGCCGCGCTCCACAACTCCGGAGCGACTTGACAGCATCCTCCACCGTCTGCTGGTCACGAGCCTTGCAGCGAAGAGCCTTGCCCCAAAAGTCCTCTCAGTGCTTTCGATCCCCGCGTGAGCGTCCCTCCGCCTGCCTGCCAAGCCGTGTCTGCTGTGGTCTGCTGCGGTCTGACTGCACCGGAGAGCGATTCATAGACACGCTCACGGTCCGCTGTGCCGCTTGGCGCCGTGTGAGATCAACGCGTCCTGAGGAAGCAGCAACAAGTTTTGCATTTCTACAGCCGCTGCCAACCGTGAGGCCTCAGCCAATCAGAGCGAGCGACGAGCTCTCCGGGGGCGGGGCCAACGCTTTTAAGGTGGTCCGCGCAGTCAAAGAGCCTGTGTGCGTGTGTGCGTTGAATCCACGTCTCGAAAAATGACTTTCACTTAAATATCATGTTCTGACCGAAAGAAGCGAGCGCAGTGTTTTCAAATTAAAAGCAATGAGCAGGTCTGAAGCGGGTGGTAATTACAATTTCTTTTTCCATATGATCTTTTTGTCGACATTTTACACAGAACTGTAATGCACTGCAACTCTAACATCTCCCACTGAAACAACAGTGCGTTAAGTGGAACACTGCCCTTTTGTCTGCTGCTTTATACCTCTTCCGCTGTGATTAAACCTTTTATTCGGCTCATGCGCCCGCTGATTCACGCGGGGATCAGCGCCACAGACGACAGGCATCATCCCCGTTGTGACCTGTTTTCAAGTGGATGCACTGACACAGGCGCAGCCGTAATAAGCTGCAGTTAAACCATTGAAAGAGCAATCATTTGAGTTTAGAACTTGGTTACTTTAGGCGATCATCAATTCTTATGGCGCCAACTGACTGTTAATTGTGTTCTTGTGTGTACAAAAATGCGCGTTGATCAATAAAAAGGTCTAACTTTGCCCTGCGCAGATGTAGCCACGGCAGCTGCCCGCCGAAGAGACCTGATATCACTTGGACTAAATATGTGATACTGGTGTTGGTTAAACGTTGTTTAGACTGATATTAAAGTGGCTCTTGCACAGCTCTGTGACCAAAACTCACCCAAGTGAACCCGTTTCCCAGCGGAGTGCAAAAACTCCTTTAAAGACCATCCGTATGGATCATGTTGGGCTTCGGTTTCGATAGTCAATATCATTCTCTCAGTACGATAAACTGTGAAAGAGCACAACTTCTTTGGGTGAAATGGGATGAATTACTTTCTCAGTTAATTAGCTGAGGGTTTGCAATAACTGAGGTTATTTGCGTAAGGATGATAACCTGAGATAAAACACGAAATTAAGTCTGGTAAAGGTCTTGGATCGTGTTCTTGTCATTTTGAAATCGAGTTCACATACATTTTTTGTGAAAATGTTCTAATCATAAATGAACGGTTAGCATAAAAATACTTAAAATATGTTTCATACAGAATCCAGAAATGTGTGTACGTGACAGGACACTCTACCTAAGATAACTATTATTCCAAAACAAGCATGAAGAAAACATGTGGAGTAGAAATGGGTTTCAGTTCACCATAATTTCTTTGGCCAAACGAGAACACCATATAATCCTTTATCGACTATGTGAACAGTGGGCATGTGGAGGATTTGGTGTCACACGGCTCTTTGGGCGAATCCAAATGGACTTTTACCAAACAGAAACAGTGCCACCCAGTGGCCGGTAGGAGAGAGACCACAGTCCCCACGTTCATAGAGAACACAATATTTGTTATGATGAGCCGTGTATGTCTATACTAGTATATATTATTTTGAATCTAAATATGCAAATAAACATGACATATTCCGTTGTATGTGATGTTTTAAATTTATACATTAGTGTAAAAAATCCATTATCTTTAAGCAATCTGTTCTTTCTTTCAGGTATTAAAGGAATGAATTGTGTAATTTTGGAGAAATGTGTCATGAATACATTTTCAACTATGTTCTTCCCCCTGGATGTCTTCTTTCAAAGGTACTCCAAGAATAAGCATGTTCCTCTTTACTCTTTGAACGACTGTTAAGAAAACAGGAAGGACTATGATGTCTTTGTGTGATATTTCCTGGAAATGTCAGATTTACAAATTATGTATTTTACTCTATCAGTCACAGGAGCAGACTTTATGCTCATCCTTGTGCCTGGAGGAGAAGTGTGTGTGTCAGGACAAAGCACTGAGACGTGCTGAGGAGGAATAAGTGTGTACATGTGGAATGTCATGGGTGTGGATATGTAGTCATTGCTGCGGAGAGGACAACAGCTCAACAGCGAGGAGGCGGCAGGAATAGATGGCAGCTGTGTTTTGAAGGAGACATGGTGTAAAGTACCTTTCCTCTCAGGAAGCAAGAAGCATGTTGAGATAGTCCAAAGACGGCTGTGCTAAGAAAAACACATTTTTATTCACTGTATCACCTTTTAGGAGGAGTGCCTTCATATCTGAACACAATCTAGCTGTAGGATTACTTTAGTTTGAACCAAACAAACACAAAAGTGTGTTCAAATCAATGTATTTTACCAAAGGCTACCATCATGGAAATACCAAAATCTATGTTCATTGAATTCAAAACCTCATTAACAGTATTTAGAAACAAGAATTCTCCACAAAAAAATCAAGACATTGTTCTAGTTAAACTGGAATACTGATACCCTTGTGATACAGCTCCAGTTAGTTGTCTGGTCTTCTCAAAAAGAGACAAGAGAAGTCAAGTATGATGCAGCCCAGAGCTGCTGCTGAGGTGATGCCATGACAATGGACAGACTGCAGGCTTTCAAGCACTGTCACAATTCCACTCTTCTCTGCAGTGATTTAGTACTCAATTTGTCTCAATATTTTACACAATAGGAAAAGATAGCAGAAGTGGGAGCCCCTATACCCTTAATTCATCCAACTAAGCACCCTGTGCAGTTCGGGCAGCGTGGAGCGGCGCCACAATGTATCCTTTCTGGGCCCGTCACTCAGCTGAGCCATCACGGCTCCCTGGGTCAGGGTGGGTTAAGCAGCATCTGTCATCTAGAGAAACACAATTGTATTAAAGGTGAGGGATGCGACAGACAGCCCCACTACCGCCACCCCCTCCTGTCCGCCTCTTCGCGTCTGTTGGCTCCACACCTCTTCCACCTCTCCCAGAACAACAGGAAGACTCAGGAGAATCTCTGGGGCTAAACTTGACCCGAGACTGGAGGATGAGGAAACACTTGTGACATCACTGCCAGCCGGTGCAAGCCAAAAATAATTTTCGTGTCCATGAAAACCTGCAGCCCCTGAGCAACCATGGCCTCAGGGGAAGGTCACATACTGTGAACCTGGCAGAGCTGGACGTCGAGCTCGATATTCATTGCGCCACTTCCTCCGAAAGGAGAAGCTCTGCTTGTCATCGTGATGTGGGAAACACAGATCTGTGGTGCCCCAAACAGTGGAAATTGGGGGGGTGCTATAGGAGGTGGATGCAATTCATTGAATTGCACCACTAAAGCAATGAAATGATGGTTCTGGCTGTGTTGTGTCTTCAGTCCTTGAACATTAAGTCTTTTTTCGTCAATGTGCCTGGATGTCCTGGTATGTCAAGTCTCAAGACTCCCTTTGAGATTTATTCCTTCTCTTCATCTGTCGCCTCATTTATTTAAATGGCAGGGTGTCACTCCTGACATGTCCCTTCATCTCCTCTAGGAAAGAAACACATGGAATGGATGGATGTATGCCTCCTGTAAACTACTGCGAGCTGCCACTTAACAGGAGGCGTGTGGGCGAGCCTGCCCATCTCCACTTTTAGAAACGGCATTATTTGCTTGTTCTGGGGCAGATATGGCTGGTTTCCTCACAGCAGCACATGTGACCATTCCTGCGCAAACAATAAAAAAGGCGGATATCTCAGCCAGCAGACCAGCGGCTCTTCCTGCTCTTTAGCACGAATTCCGCTGTTATTGTGCAATTCTTTCTGACCTGAGGGTCACTTATAGTCTTGTCCATGCTGGGGTCAATGATAACTTTGCTGAAGGGATGTTTATCCTTTCTGATGATCATTTTACAGTACAGAAGTAACATTTCTACTAAGGCATGAGTGTTAGTCTAATTATTACTCAATTATTCACCACAAAGCTGTACCCAGATCTTCAATCTAAAACTGGAACAGCTTCTTGTATAAAAATCCAGCACTGTCTTGGTTCTTTTAGAGCTGCAAGACTCCATTCTAAACTACAATGTTTGCTCCTGTCATCAGCTAATCCAAGTTTATAGAATTGGAGGGGCACTGGCAAGTGTCTAGTCGTCTACTGGCATATCTCAAATTAAAATGATTTTTTAAATAATTTAAAAAAAAAAAAAAAACCCCTCAAAATATTAGAATGAATTTTACAAACTGCAAAAGCCACAGGGGGGAAAAAAAAACAAAAACCCAACTTAATCTGAATCAAATTCACCCGCCCCCCGCCAAAAAAAACAAAAAACAAAACACTTACCTATTATATTTTGAAACACACCATTATAAAAAAATCCAGAGGCAGAGTGAAATTCCATATCAGAACAAAAATTTATTTGATCTTTAGATGAATTACATGGACTTGGAGGTACAAAGATTTACAGAAAGAAAAGGCACAAAATGTCATACATTCATTACCACGTTCCCTGAATTTCAAAAGGCAAAAAACAAAACACTTACCTATTATATTTTGAAACACACCATTATAAAAAAATCCAGAGGCAGAGTGAAATTCCATATCAGAACAAAAATTTATTTGATCTTTAGATGAATTACATGGACTTGGAGGTACAAAGATTTACAGAAAGAAAAGGCACAAAATGTCATACATTCATTACCACGTTCCCTGAATTTCAAAAGGTGATTGGAAACATTTAAAAGCAATCAGTTTGGACATTGGCAACTCAGATGGAGATTTTATAAATTAGGATACGACTGTTGAGTTGCAAATACTTCCTCTACCCCGTATTATCTTGAGAGATAATAAAACATTGATTTGTGGTCACTCTTTAGCCAAAAGACCGTCAATTCAGCAGAGTGGGAATCATTGAGATAGACTTAGAAACATTGATTACACTGAAGACCAAATGTTTCACTCTTTGCTCTTAGACATAAGCACACGATCCCAGTACAAAATTAACTACCAACTGGCTGTAACAATGAAACGGAACAGGGCACATTACAACCACTCTCCATCAAACTGAAACTGTATTACCATATTCCCCACAGAATAAGATATAGTAAAGTGAAAGGGAGTCAACTGTGTAAAGCAACTGATGAGTAATACTAAAAGATCCTTGTAATGTTCACCTGAGAAGATTTTGTAAGAAAAACATTGCCTCAGAGAGTTGACCTCAAGTTTTCCTACATTACCATTGCTGAAACCATGTAAACACACACTGGGAACCATTTACTCACACTCTTTGGAAACAAAACTAAAGTGAGGAAGTGATCACATTCCCTCATTCAATTAACAGAAAATAAAAAACATTTGGATCTTTCAATCCAGAGCCTTGAATTATATCTACGTCTTGAAAAGAAAACCGCTCTAAAAAGTGACCCCTCCCAAAATTGCTGTTGCACAGTTTAAGACATTGACATGGCACAAAAATCCCACAAAATTTAAAACACCAGTAAAGTTCAAATGAGGAAACTACTCACACCCAATATGTAACATTAATGATTAACACTGTAGGCCAAAGCCAGGTTAGAAAGTGCGCTCTGGAATAGAAAAGTATTTAATAGGGCACCACTGACAGCTGATCTCAACCAGAGATGAAGTCCTACAGCACCCTGCGGGAACAACAGTGCACAAACTGCAACTTAATGTTTGTTCTTGCTGAAGGAGTTGCACTTACTCAGGCACTGTGCCACAGATCAGGAAACCACAAGTAACTTTGCTCATTAAGCTCTGTCTGCCATGACATATTCCTAACAAGTAGCAGCTAAACAGCTAGTGCTAACAAATGTCAGGGAAAATGCCTGTCAGAAACAAAAGAGGGAGGTAGAGCGATAGCTGGCAGCAGAGCTGTAACAGGTAACAAGTTTTGGCAATTAAATCAATGCATGCTGCTGGTGTCAGCTGGGCACTGGTAAATACACCTAAAATGGTACAGAGGCAGAAGTAGAGGCCTTTTGGAAATGGTGTAATTTGGAGAACCAGATCATTGAGACAGGCCTCTGGAGTGGCTGGGTGAGATGAGCAGTGCAGTGCAGTTTGGCTTGTGACAAGAGGCTGGAGGGGTGTAGGACCATCTGTGGCTGTTTTTCAGAGCACTTCTTCTCTGGGGACATGTGTTAGAGATGAACTGTACGCTATGTGTGAATGTCTTCACAATAGACAGTAAGTGAGGGGGTGAAAACACGTCCAAAGTAACATCCATTAGCCAAGCAAACTTGCATGGATCTGCCCGGCTTGAGTGTTTAAGAGATAAGTCACTGCAAAGGCATCCACACCTGTGAGTGTGTGCATGTGTGAGCAAGATTTCAATGTATATATGCTGTGTAGGTTCCTATTAAATCTGAACGAGTGAGAGAGTGAATACCTGCACGGGCATGATTGTCAGTGTTAATAAGAAGCAGTGCTGGTTAAGGTGGGGCGATGAGGGAAGGATTACATTGGGCCATGGCGCCAACACCATTAGTAATCTCTTAATAGAGAGCTGTGGTAGGAAAAACAGACTCATGATGGGGAATGCAATATAGAGCCAGTGTGTGTACAGTTGAAACCAAGAAGGATACAAAGACGGATCAGACAGGGCGTCATGAGGAATATTTTTGGGATAACGTGAACAAAAACAAAAAAAACGTGGTAAATACAGAGGTTATGTTTGGTCCAACACCCACCACTGCCGAGGATAAAGTGAAGAGGAGCTCCTCTTCATAGCTCTCCAGAAGTTAGGGTAAAAAGTGGCACCAAAGTAATCCTCTCAAACTCCAACACTGCTGTCATTGTGGGCGATTAAAATCTCTCATTTATCTGCAGCCGTGGTTCCTCGTAATTTACCCTTATTGCGAAGCTGTGAGGGGAAAAAAAGCAAAATAAACAGCAGATTAAATTTATGTGAGCTAAACAGGTGACAGCAGGTCTATGGTATGTTTGCATTCAGAGGAACCCCTCAAGGATGGTTGTTCGTTAATTTTTATATCACGTACGACTTACCAAATGCATCATGATGCATTAAATATATGACTTTTCTTTGCGAACAAATCTTTAACCTTTCCTTCCAGAAAACAAAATCTGCTCCAACCATCCTTATTAAGCTCCTTGTTTGTCTTCTAGGTAGATAAACGCATCACTTTCAGATTCTCCCACCCTGAGGCTGATGGCTTTGGAAAGTCAATTAGTGGTAGGATCTGATAGCCGAACACCTTAATGGAACAGTTCAAACCAACAGTGGCTCTAAACAGAGCAATAGACAGATCTGATGAAATGGCATGAGGATTCACTCTCCCACTCTTCCATCCTGTTCCCCATCCTCCCCTCACGTTTTTCCTCAATCACAGTGCACACTTCTTCTCAACTGCAGAATTCCATTTGTATGTTAATAAGGAAAAAGGAGCCATCTTAAAGTTGTCCCCCCCACACACACGCACTGTTCTTGCCCTTTCCTTCCTTCCCTCATACCTGTCCATTCTACACCCAACCACTGTAATCAGGAAAAAGGTGCAGTAAACCAGTGCCGTGCTGTCAAGACCCTGAATGACAGAATGTGATGGTGGCAAACGGCCACATACAGTGTTGTCCTATACAGTCCAACTGTGACCCTGCTGACCCCTGAGCCCAGAACTTCAGGCCTCGTCATTCTCATCACTAGAGCCCTCTTTGATGGCCACCCGCCTGTTTATTTACTCCAAGGGAAAATGGGAAACACATGCTGAATTGGGCGAGATGTGGAAGGGGAGGCTGTGGTGGTTAAGCGCAAAATTCTGTAATGCTGGTAGTCAGCCAGGAATGTCTGAGACCAGCCACTTTGGCCAGTCTAGCTCGGATTCCTCCTTCTCTTTCCTTGTACGGCCAAAGAGCTCCTACTCGACTGACATGTCGAGTAGTTCATCGAGCAAGCCAGTAAGAAGTTACACAGAATATGATTCCAGAAATTAAAGCCTGTGATTTTCTCCTCTTCTGTGTATGTTTTACACAGCTGGCCACCTCCTAAAAAAAAAAAAAAATAACCCAGTATGTGTGATTCTGAGAAAAGTTTATCCACGTCTGGACATCTAGAAGACAAAATGCACATACAAAACACACGCTCGCACAAATAGTGGTAAGATACTTTACTTGGTCAGCAAAACACTGTCAATATTACATATTTCCCTCAAATCCACTAGTACCGATAGGTTACCTCAGGGTGAGCTACAGTACAGAGTTGCATTTTAAAGCACAATTAGAAATAGTGCCCAAAAAACCTTTGTCACAACACCAAAAAGACTGAAAGCAGCAAAGTGGGTATAGAAAAATAAACTCCACCAGAAGCTGGATCTAAAAAAGAAAGAACATCCACCAGTGAGAACTTACAGAGCAACACTCAGACTCACACCTGGCCTGGCTACTTGTCTCCAGTCTTTGTCCCACGCACAGAGCCATTCTTACGCATCTAGACATAAATGGAAATACTGGAATCATGGAAATAGGGATGGGAAAGCCTTCAGAGCAGCCAGGAAGTAGTAATCACGGAAAAGTAAATGCTAAAATAAGTTTGTTTCTTTGCATCACACCATACTCTGAAATACAAGAGGTGTCAAGGAATCGGTTATGGAAAAATGCAACAGAGAAAAGCAGGTAAATTCATGTTATCTGTGGGGAAGCCAGCAGTACAGTGATGTTAATCTGGAAATTGAATAACCTTCCATTTGTTATACTCAATATATTCTGAATCTCTCAACTGAGCAAAGCAGAAGAAAGCACAAAACAAAAATCTACTTTCTGGTAAAAAATTATTCAAAACAAAATACAGTCAGTATCACTGATAGATTAAAAATGAGAAATGCAAAGTGATATTTTTACATTACAATTATTTTTTTTAATTTTCAGAAGATACATTTCCAGTGAACAGACTGAAGATCACAAAGACTGTGCAAACAACTTTCAAAAATGATACTGCATACTTAAAAAAGTCAATGCAAAATAACAAAGTTTGTCCTAAATAAGCTACATTTAGTTAATATCATTTGATATCATTTACATGGTATATAAAATCACTTCAGGCCTCATGGTATCATGTACCTTATCTGTTTAACTTAACCAATATCTAACAACTGGAAAACAACAGCTTCACCAGTAGTCAAAAGTAGACTAGTTCCCGATTCGTTCATCTGCAGACTCACTCATAAGGTTGGAGACAGTACAGTGCAGAAGTCCATCACTGACCAATACATGAATCTGGCATATTTTTTATTATGTGTGATTTACACTAACCTCTTCCAGTTCCTTCTGTGTCTCTGCCTCCATCTGCCGGATATCATCCATAGTCAGCTCCACCCATTTATCGATCGTACAGAAGAGTTGTCGGTGGAAGTTATTGAAGATCCTCTTCTCTTGCTGATTGAGACAGTGGTAGTCTTTGTTAGAGCCAGGCAATGTCACACACAAAATAAAAAATGTAAACTATAACAACCATAATAATCAAGGGTGAGTTTAGCTGTGTAAACATGTTGCTCTAACCTCATGGATGAAGCTCTCCACTTTGTTCTGGAGCCCCCATAATTTGAATTTGACTGTGACCAGTTTGTAGGCGCACATCCGTGGGCAGTCAGTCTGAGTAACCAGCTCTTCCTGTTAGAACAGCAAAAGAACAACAACTTACAACCCAAAGTGTAATCAGAACTTAAAAAAAAAAAAATCATTAATAGATAATGCTTTGGGTATGGAGCTTGCTGAAATAATTATCAATATGAAGTTGTGCTGTGCACAGATAAAAGTACCTTAATCTATAACACACTTTCTAAATCCATCCGCTGCTTGTACTCTGCCTCCCTCTGAAGAAAAGAAGAAAAGGACGAGGAGGGGGAGGGGGTTGGGGCAGAGCAAAGTGGATAAACTCCAGATGAAGGGACCATTTCTTCTTCCGCCCTGACAGCGACACCGTTTCCCGACAGGCATGCCTTTGTGCCCACGGAAGGCAGATAAAACGGTGCTTGCGAGGAGATAAGGGTGTCGCGGTGCAAAACTGGTTACATTATTAACATATAGGACCTGCTCGCCCCCAGAAAACACATACTCTGCCCTCAGAGAACACCTATTTAATTAATCACTTCATTCTGGCTCAGAATGCCAAGAGAAAATGCCACAGAACCGCCTCAATCACCCTCATCCCACTGCTGTTTGATGTTGCGATCATGGAGGAGAGTGCGAGAGAGGAAATGAGAAACATTTCTAAATTTGCAGTGGGTTTAGAAAAGTTGTCATCACTAAAGGAGAACTTCACATGAAACGGATTCTACATCAAAACACTTACGGTGACATTTCTTCTCTCCCTCTCTGTGCCACACTAAAAGGAGCAGAAGTTTTCAGAAATACAAAGGGTACAGATATGCAAGCATGTGTGCATGCAGAGATAGACAAGAGTTTTATTGCTCTGTGAAGCTGGTAGAAATTATGCCTCTGTTGTCAAATAACTACTTTTCCCCCTCTCTTCACCTTCTCAAAACCAGTCTTTTTTCCATGTCCACAACGGATGGGAAAGTGATCTAATTAAAAACAAAATAAAAAGTTGCACTTCTTTATTCACACTTTTAAAAGGTGTTTGGCTGCCTTTGTTCAGTGAAAATTCTTGAAGCTGAGGAAAGTTTCCCATGGTGAACTTTGAGGGCTCCACAGCAGAATAGAAATCCTCAGCGTTCAAACAGTGAGCAAGACCCATTTGTGAGGCTGTCGGGTACAGAGGGTTTTAGGGGGCAAAGCAACACAACTCCTGACAAAATTCCTCTGCGTTGACAAGCTGCAGCTTGTTGACTTTCTATCAAAAGTACATTGGTCTCAATATAGTATTTACTTTTCAAATACCCCATCCCCAGTCCCTTTCCCCATTCCTGTTTTCTGACACAGAGTCTGGCAGCGGGAGCTCAGAGAATAACCTTTATCTGACCTGCTGACTAGAAATTTCTATTACATCCAATTAGAGGTGAGAAAGAGGTGATTCGTCTTCATCAATTTACAGCCCTGCAGTTCTGCAGACCAGACTCCAGCATTCCTACGCTGAGCCTGCCACAGCTTTCTGATTACAGGTGATAATGCTGATGAGGAAAGAGAAATCAATGTGATTTCAATATATCAAAAATGTCATATATGAATATACAATGTACAAAACTCAGACAAAGGTTTTAGCCCGATTTAAACCAGTGACCTTGGTTGGGACCACTGCTGGGCTTTTAAAACCAATCTTAAAAACCTCTCAAACCGCGGACATCTTGCTGCTGTTCAATAATTTCATAACATGTTCAGCATTTAAAATTTGAATTATCTTACTATTACCACTACACAATGAAAGAGGCATCTTGCCTAAAAGTGACTGACCAGTTTGATCCAATGCTTTTTACTGTGTTCTTACGATGCTTATATCTTGTTGTAATGTGTGTCTAATGGTTTGTCTTGCACAATAGAGTCGATTGAAAGCTCTCAATTCCTTTCTACTTCTTGCTGATTAATGAAGGACCAGCCCTGACCCCACCACTGCTCCCCTACCATTTTCCCATCCAGACTGATTCAACCTTTGGTTCAGCCCTCACTGTAAAGCATGACGACAGCATGTTAGTGCAGCACGTCAGCTTGTGTAAACCAACTTCCCCATGAAATCAGGTGAGGTGGTGCAGGGTCCCTCTGGCACAATAATCTTGACAATATCCTGTAGCGTGAAAATCACCATTATTTTTCAATCTTCTAGTGCTCTCAGGTTTGAGATTAAAGAGGAAAATCTATGCTGTGCATGACGCAATAACTGACTTCACAATCGGTTAAGATTTTAAAACTCCTGTAGTCTGAGCCTGGCTTTAGCTACTAACTGTTAGCAGCTCTTAAAACAAAAAACACTTTTAACATGTGACATTTCTTTACACAGATATTGATTCGGCTCCATTGCCACCTCCACTGCCCAGTCAGAGGTGGAACAACTTTTCCCTGTGTTTTGGTGCAGTCGTTTCACTCTTCCATCTCAAATCAGCTTAACAAGGCCTGCTGCAGAGGAGCAAATATACAGCATTGATGGTGCCATGACCAAAAAAACACAAAAAAAAAAAAAAAAACACAAAAAGCTCAATCTCTCACCACAGGAACCACTGTGTTTGAGAATCTCCCACATCCAATCTGGAACCAAAGTATGATTTCAGTTCCAGAAAAAGTTGTTTTTCAGCTGTGGCTTTTGTTTGTATTGGGTTTCTCTAAAAATTGTTGCATGTATAGCACCTCCCATCCCAGCCACTGAAGCCTTCAGCTTCTTCAGCGTTAGCACAGGCCTCTCTTGTGGGGAGGACAGACTTACAGGCGTTCGATACGGTTTCTTTTGTATCATGATCAAACTTACCTTACTTAGTGCTTTGGAAATGTTGTGTATAGAATGATTTAAGGTCTTGGGCAATCGTAGCAGAGAATTATAAATGAAATTACAACTGTGGGCCCAGGTGTTTTTAAAAGTGACATCTTCAAACGAGCTGGTTTAAAGGATAAAACACAGGCTGTGAATGTGACAGGTATGTTTTTATATTTTCTATAGTTCACAGGAGCAATACCTTCCAGGTGGGCCCAAGGGGTCCTCTGCCGGTCTCAACAGATCGAAATTGGGCCGGGTCCTCTTCTGGCTTGTAGTCCTACAATAAGAAAATTTCTTACAAGATATGGTACAGAATAAATTTGACTGTCAAACTGTTTAACAAGCTGGTAATTTTGATTGCTACCTTGTTTGCATAAATATGACAAAATTAATGAAGCATATAGTAAAATAGTAATTTTGTTTTAACAAATCTACAATTTACAGCCAATTATTGTGAAAAAAGTAAACATATTTTGCAAAACCAAAGTATTAATGGAAGTGTATCATTTTACTATGGTATTTAATATTTAGTCAAGGAGTTTCCTTGTCCTGCACTACTTTTCCTCTCACTGCACTCTTAAAACTAAGCAGCACAGCAGTCACTGCCACTGAAAGACCAAAGGGTACCACCCTCATTCTCCTAATCATGCTACCCCCTTGAAATAATGTCATGCAGCAAGACCAGATAACAACTTCGCCTTAAGTGGCTCAGAGATAAAAGACTACATCTTTGGGGTGCTCATGCCCCCAACAACATCTGCTTAATTAGCATGACACTGGTGCCTGTTCATATAAAGGAGTTAGCTTGCATTTACCTGTATGTGTGCTGATGACAGCTTGTGCTGCTTTGCATTAACCTGTGTTTGCTTAAAAGCAGCTGCACCACAAAGAAAAATACTGAGCACATGGGGTAAACACCCGGCAAACATGACAAAGTTGACTTCATAACAGGTTACAGACAAGAAATGGAAATACAAATACATGAAATGGCTTTCAAATTATGAACAGCTCAAGGGCCTAGCAATTTTAAATAAATCATGATGTGCCTGCAGCTAAGAGCTATTTTTCAGGGCTATTGGCCAACAGGAGGGTGCCAAATGTGTGGGGACACACACACACACGCACGCACGCCTGTTTTAATGCTGCAAGCTCCGTCATTGTAACAATACACTGTGTGCACTAATGAGGTCTGTGAATCGATATATAGCGGCACACAAAAAGGGCCCAATCTAAGTTAAAAGAGAGTACTAAAGTACACGCACGTGTGTGTGTTTGTCTAGTTCCCGCATAGAAAACACTGTGAGCCTTAATTACACTAACAAACTCATCTGTGCTGGCGGTATACTCCAGGCCCTGCAGCCATGCCTGAGGCTGAGGGCTGATAGGGTCCTCAGACACAACGCACTCCTCCAGCAAGGCAAAAACCTCTGCCTCGTTAACGCAACGCAAACAAACACGTATGCACACAAGCCAATGTTTCTCCACAAAACAGCCCCTCTTGCACATGAACACATGGAGCCACAGTGAAATGAGGCAACGTAATGTCAAGTAACAGCAATAATGTGCAACATCTTAACATAAGAGTTCAGAGATTCCAAATGGAATATCTAAAACTCTTCTTGAAACATTATTGACCCGATATCTTAGGATTCTCAAATGGTGTGAAGTTTTTGTGTGTGAGCCATTTGACAAAAAGAGACCCGATTTTGTACTGAACAATTCAGTCATTCAAAACATAATGAAAGTGATATTATTCAAAATGTTGTGTCTCACAATCCACTGTCAAACAGACAGGTGTACCTTTCGTGATATTTCATCTTCAGCTAAAACCATATTCTAAAATACATTTCCCGCCTTGGCTCAACAATTTCCACTTGAAGGGACACTGGATACAAGAACTACTGACAAGTATTCTTACAATGTTGAATGAATGGAATGCAAAAAGCATTGCTGAGTAGGACTAAAACAATGAATCAACTGATCAACGGTTATCAATCTAAATACTGAAATATGGAATTAATTTTTCAACTAATGTCAAACATTAGGAAACTGCAGTTTTTGTCTTCCAGTTTAAAAATTTATGAGACAAGTTGTTTTTTACTGTTTTAAAAAAAGTGACTGATGATATCAATGTCAGTCCTCATCTGATATTAAATGACAAAAATATCAATGTTAACAATGAACATTTCAAAATGCAGTAATATATATCAGCAAATCTGCTACTCTGTATTTTGAAATTTCAGAAGACACCAATAAATGAAGTTTCGACTTACAGCATTGGATACTTGACCTCTGTCTGCAATGTCAATCCATACAACGGTTACATTCTTCCATGCAGAACTGTCTAGTTTATGCACCTGAAATCACACAAAAAGTGAGATACAAACTCAAATCAGGTCTTCATATTGAATATTTACGGGATAAGGTACAGAGATACTTACATTTTCTTGTGTTCCAAGGTCTGGTTTGTGCCATGTCTCAATTTTGATGAAAAAATCTTCTCCCATATAATCATTCTAGTGAGAAGATTAAAATTTGGGCAACGCAGAAGTTGTAGAGAAAGAATCTTTAATGAAGCATCTTAAAGTTATAATACGTTTAGGTTCAAGTACTGGATTGACACAATTTGTTGTTTTACCTATATACACAACTATAGATTGTAAAAATAAAGAAAACTGACGTGTAGTGTTAATTTGAAGGGTATCACAAAAGTACTGCATTAACTGATTACGAATTACAGACACAGAAGACAACTGAAGTCGATGATCAAACACTTATTTTTTCAGTGAAGAAAATCCACTACATAACATCCAGCCAAGTCAAGAACACTCTGGAGGAGGTAAACATAACATATGATCAATAATCTACAATCAAGAAACACCTTCGTGAACATAAATATAGACAATTTACAACAAGGTGCAAAACAGTAAAGCCAGTATGCCCACTTCTGCAATCAGATTCTTTTGACAAATGAACCGAAATTATGACCATCAACGAACAGAAATGGGATATTCTTTAGTGACCAAAATCAATCACCTGATTTCAACCTGAAAGAGCATCTTTTCGGACATTGGGGACAGAAAGACCTATAAACAAGGAGCAACTGAAGGCAGCTGCAGTAAAAGCCTGGCAAAGCATCTCAAGGGAGGAAACTGCATTTGTGATAACCTGTGTTCTAAACTATATCCAAGTATTCAAATTTTCTGATATTTACAATTACATAAATTTGTCCAATTGCTCTTAAGCCTGTAAAAATGGGTGGCTTAGTGTAAAAATGGCTGAAATTACTTAAAGTGAACACAATACTTTTGTGACGCCCCCTTAAAAGCAGAAAGACTGTATCAGTCACTTCTTGAGTGCTTTTTCCCTCCGAATTAAACAAAAACCGTGTCTCTTTCCAAATACTTATTGCCCTTTTTTTTTTTTTTACACAACATAGTTGAATGTTGAGTTGAGACTCAAGGTCCAAGGTCATAAAATACTCGAGCCGTAAGAAAGTAACACTTTGAGATGGTAGTTCAGACCAGCTGCTGACTCAAAGCATCAATATTTGATATTCAACATCTTACAAATTACTCCTTTAAACTTAAACTGACATACAGATAATTTAGGAATTACAACAATATACAAAATTTATAGCTACCTACCGTCACAACTGGATCATGTTTAGATGTGATGTGTGTGAGAGACAGAGAAAGAGAGATTTATATTAAATACTATAAATTGACAAAAACAGAGAGCACAGGAGCATGATCCAAGTAACATAGGTGTATTTAACTGGTCTCTGGGTAAAGCAAATGAATATAGGGAGATGTGGGTAGGGGGACTTACTGGTTTTGCAGTAGGGGTAAGCATTCCAGGCTTTTTCATGGAAAGTAAAAGCAGAAGCAGGCGCCAACATCCTTACAAATGATGGGACTTTACTGTAGTGGAAGGGGGGAGGGAATAAGAAGATGTAAGAGAGAGAGGGAAGACGTGCTGGTGTAAAACGTACTTGATTCACAACAAAGATACAATAAGGCAACACTGCCACTATCTGGTACCAGAGTTTTATTACACTTTAAGAAGGAAAGTTTGGGATCATACCTTAATGATGGAAAAAAAGTACCTCTTTATGTGGTACACTTTGTGTGTATATTGTCCTCTCTCTCCATCTTCTTCGTAGGGCTCATTCTTTAGTATTTCAATTCCTTCACCACCTCCCGTCTCATTTTTACTTGCTTCAGCCACTGAGAACAGCTGTCCCACTTGATACTTTAACACAAAAAACATAAGATTTACACAAAAAAAGTCACAATATACCCAGAACATAAACAAAACTAACTTGCTGATGCTCCAGACTCAGTATGTTTATCCAATGTTCTAAAATACGGAAAAGGCTATAAACAGTTTTCTCATTACGGTAATTATAAGTATTTAGTAATACAACATGCATGTGGTCATAACCAAGAATTACTGTCCATATGAGTTGTCAGTTCTCTTTTGATTCGGCTTCAGACCATATAAAATGAGGCAACCGCATCATAGCTGATAGTTTAAGGACCTCTTGTGGGCTGCAAAGCCTCAATTTGAGGGGAATAAAAACCAAAAAAATAAAATAAAATAAAAAATACTGCAATAGTCTCACAAACCTTGTTCAGACCTGGGCTGTGCGAGCAAGGGTCATTCTTAAAATTATCCTGCTGTTTATTCATATAAAAATACAACAAAGAACAGCCATAACCATGGCAGTCCAATTAAATGCCAAACTTTAAGGCTCTTATGTTATGGTGATTGAACAACATAAAGGGGGATGTTTGTATGTATTTCAAATGTCTTTTAAAATATGACACTAATTATCCAGAGATGTTATCATCTAAATAAAAAGAAGCAGAATGAGAGCCTAGGATTGATGATTTAAACCTTTGTAAACAAACCCAGGCCTTATAAAACAAGCACCAGTAAAACATACTGCTCACTTTTGACGTGACTTGCAACCAGATACCAAACAAGAAATGAGAAGATAGTAGTGCAGTGATCATTAACTACCTTAGCCAGTGCAGAGAACACACTTACTTTAGAGAAAGGTGCACTGGAAAGACTTGATGGAGTTCCAATCAGTTATCACTCTGACACATTTTAAGAACAAATAAGGGAATTTGGTTTTACTAAATGGGAGACTAAGTGAAGAATTAATTGGGGGTGAATTACTACTATTTATTCATTATTAAAATATATTTGATTACTTGAAAAAATAACTGGCTACTTTTCGGACTAAAGAGAAATGGAGAGAAGACAAGGATAATATTTCACTGACAGAGGGCTACAGATGGAGTTCATATAAAGAAAGTTCAATAGAGCCAGGATTTCTGGCCACTGTTGCATTCCCATAAAAAAAAAAAAAAAAAGGGATTTTTGCCGCAGCATCATTTGACCTTTCTTCCACATAAATTAAATGATCACATTGGAAAACAAAATGCATATTTGAAATACTGAAAAGTAACATATTTAAAAACACAAAATTATTCTCTAAAATTACAATGCAGTCATTAAGAGCAACTCATTCTATTTAGTAAAAATAACTAAGTGTCATAAGTATTGTTTACGTCATTATCTAATGTGTTTATTTTACATAAGGTTTATTTTTCTGTTATATTGATTTGATATGTTATTTTTGGACTGTAGGAAATTAATATGCGGTGTATGTGGTGCAACATTAGCAAAATGATGGATATCTTATCTTATCTTCTGGCTGGAAATGACACAAGTGGCAAAAGACTGTATTGTGTGAGAAATATTATTGAACAGTTTTTTGGGGGTTTTTTTTAATAAAATGTTCCATGTCCAAAATTATTCATACCCCTGAACTTATTGCACGTGCATTCTAAATGATCCTGTAACTTAGCATGTTCTAGAGCATTTTAATAAACTATAAATTCAGAACATTGGATACACCTGTTTGCTAGTTAACTTTAGGTCAACAACAAGTCATGGCTTAAAACCAAAGTGGTTCGTGAGGACCTCCGGTTGCGCATTGTTGAAGCTCATAAAAAGAGGAAATGCTACAAAGGCATTTCCAAATGTTTTCAAGTACCAGTAGCCACCGTGCAAAGCATTATTAGAAATTTTAAGGAGTTTCACAAAGTACAAAATCTAAAAGGACTTGGTAGTGATGCAAAACTGACCCCTGCACTGACAAAAATGGTAGTGAGGGGGGCTAAAAAAGTATCCAAGTATCAACATTAAGACAAAAAGTAAATGATACCGGGGGCAGAGATGAGGGGGATGAGGGGGACTACATTAAGATTCTAGAGCAAAACATCAGACAGTCTGACCAAAAACCTGGCCTGGGGACTCCAAAAAGACCACCCAAAACCAGAGCCACACTGGTCAAGACATGGCTGGCAAAGAACAATATCAACGTGCAACGGCCTTGCAAGAGTACAGACCTGAATTTGACTGAGAATTTGTGAAGAGATATCAAGACCAGAGTGATGGCAAGGAAGCTGACCAACCTAAAGGTCCTGGAGATCTGTGCAAAAGAGCAGTGGTCCAAAATCCCAGTGGAAACGTGCAAAAAACCTGTCACCAACTCTAAAAGTAGTAGTAATCAGTGGCAAAAGACTTTGCCACTGACTATTGATAAAGGGTAGAAATAATTTTGGACATGAAACATTTAATCGAAATGTAAAAAATAGCTAATATTGTTCATTTCTAAAACAATTTCTTGTCTTAAAGTCTTTTGCGACTTTCTTGTGTTATTTCCAGCCAGAAGATACCCATTCACCAAATAAAAATTCACTAACTCAATTTGGCCAGGGTATGAATAATTTGGGCTTTAATGTATATGATGATAGGTTTACACTTTGCGTAAAGATGCCTAATTTGATGTTTCTTCAAGTGGCTGCATTCCCTTTTGGTTTTATGCAACCAGTTATGTTAATGGTGCGTGTATGTGATGCTGTAATAGGAGGTGAACATATTGTGCAATGTGCAAAAAGAAGCTAACTTATTGTGTATACTTTCATGTGTTTTTACCAGATCGATAGCAGATTATAATGGGAAATCTAAGATGAATTAATCTATTAATAGCAGAAGAGCTGTGGTTTTTTGTATTTCCTGGTGATAGTAACAACTTACCTCCTCCACACTACAAGGTAAAACCACACGGCTGTAAAACAGAGAGAAGGGTTACATTCACACAGCCGTTCTTAAAGATAATGATATGTCAAAACTACAACAAATTTTAGCTTTAACCTCTAGGGTCCTGTTAACAAACTAAAGATTAACATTACATCCAAAACAGCATTACATTAAAAGTTGAAGAAATGTAATTCAAATTAACTAACTTAGCTTTGTAAAATTTCCCCATTGAGGAATCAAAGTTTTAACTTATCTTGGACCATGTTCCAAAATGTATACAGCATTGAAAAGTTCATAGACGTAATCACATCTACATATAAGAAGCAACAATAAACCACGGCAGAAGTAGTTCACACTGTGGCATTTCATTTTCTATCATGGCATTAGAAATAATCTCAACAGTGCAGAGTATTCCTGGGTGCTTAAGAACATAAAGAAGAGTGGCCACGACTAGCTGTAAGGTTTTTTTTTTTAAAAAACAAACTATTGCTGTAAATTCACTGCTGCCATCACTAGACCAAGTTGAACAGGCAGAGCTGAATAAAGCTCAGATTGGATATGGTCAAAAAATGAAGGAAGCTCAAATGAAGACATGTGAGATATGCAATGAGGAGAAAAAGGAAATTTTAAGATGACAGCCAAATTGGGCCTCAAACAAATTTGGGCAACAAATATGCGGCACACACCACTGACAGATGGAATAGCTGAGAAAACTGATAATACTGTAAGTGTTGTGTTATCCAAACATTCAAGCCAGCATTAATTTACTGAATGCTTAAAGTAAACTGTGAAGTTTTTAGTTCATGACAGACTTGTATTTCATGGTATGGTATACTGTTCCCAAAGCAATTACATCATTCATCCAGATGGACATGAAGCTTGAATGACCACTAACCCCACAGTACAAAAGTGAAAGAGTAAGCAGAGGTAGTTCTCTCGACACACACATAAAAAAGTTAAACTAAGCTCACAACTGGATTCTGACCCCTGGTACATTTGACTGCAGTTTTTCTACCCATATTCATCAGCGGCAAACAATGAAAGTTTGTATTTCGTTCACGAGTAAGAAGATTAATAAGAGCATTAACAAAACTATAGCATGGCTTTGTGATGTTGATGTTCAACACGTGGCGTTTCCTTAAGAGAACATGACTTGACAGGAGCATAGTGATTATCTGACAATAAAGGGTTTGAAAAGGATGCATGGCATTTGTAACGTACTTCTCAAGATCATCATATGCATGTACAACCGATCCACACAGAAGGAGACTTTAAATTATCACAAGCATGAGAGTAGCTCATGCTATTTTATTTTTTCTACTTGCCACATGGTCCTTTCATAACACTAAAGTCTTAGGTTGTCAAAAGTGCTATAATGCAGGTGTATCTTGCAAGAATTGAAGTTCTTTAAGAAGTAAAATTACAGGCGTCACCACCCAATCACTCATTCTTTCTTTATTCATTTATTAAGAATCAAGTTCTTTGGTTTTCGATGCAGCAGGCACAAATCATGCTTTCATTTAAGTCAAGCGACATATGTTTAGACATGTTTCCATGTCTGCCGATTAGGATTTTAGCCTTGCTGCTCGTTTGCCACCATTTCCTGTGTGATTATGCCTTTAAGGTTCAACGTCTTTAGATCCAACTTTAATGATTCAGACAGGTAACAGCTGGCTACTGTAACTTTTATACACAACTACAAATGTACAAGTCGACTGATACAGCTCGCTTAAGCACAGGAGAATGTTGCCTCATTTTGGGAGCAAAACAAGGTTAGCTGGTAAAAGATAACGCTAAATGACTTTATTAGCTTCTACTAGCCAACGGTAAGCAACGGTCGTCGCCGAAGTCGGTTAAAGTTGAAAAGCTTTAAAACAATGTTGTTCGAAATCTCGTCGGAAGAGAAGCGCCACGCAACCGTTATAGACGCAAATGTTAAAAAAGGTGGCTGAAGTTACTCAAGGTGAATTTTAGCATGAAGTAACGCTGGACGAAGAGCAGCTGTCACGGTGCCACAACGTGCAGCGTTTAAAGCTGGTAGGCCAGAGAGCAGTGTGAGACACCAACGCTTCCCTTCTCCGGGCACGCAGCCCCGGAGGATTTGAAGTTTTTGTCAGCGTCCAGTCACCCCAAAAAAAAACACGCTCCTACCATGCCGAATCCCTTATTCGAAGACCTTTTTGGTAAAGTGGTTTTCAGAACACACCAGTTTATACAGAAACGTGACACTTACTACTCCTTGATGAGGACCATGGTCGCCTGTTCCTTTCGCTACAACCGATACAACGGCTGCGTGCGACTGACGTCTTGAGCTGCTGAGCTCGGCGGCTGATCCCTCCCTGCTGAGCGCTGATTTGCAGGAGAACGTACCTACTAATTAGTATTAACCAATAAAATCTCTTTCCGGGGGCTTTTAATCTAGCACCTATTGCACATCTGGTCTGATGAATTAGCCCCAGTCACTCTGTAACTCCTATTCATTACAGTATCAGACCAGTTGTTAAGATGCTCAACAGGGCCGTGCCCACACTATTTTGATGTTGGTGGCCCCGGTTGTGACAAAGAGCAACCACATACGTTTTGTTAACCATTTTAATAAAAAAAAAAAATAGCATTATTATTATTATTATTGTTGTTATTATTTTTTGCCATTTCGTATTTACACCTTTGTCCTTCTTTGCCTCTAAGTGTATGTAAAAGATAAATTATCTTAGCATCACCACCACCAGAGCAGAACCAATCAAATCAAATATAAATTGATACATCAAGATGTCATGCTTTATTCCTTAATTAACATCCACCATATTCTCAGGGGTGCTATTCTAAAATGATTAGTGACCAGTGTCACTTGTTTTACAGCAGAAGTAGCAGGAAACTATTTAAAATCAGAAGTTTATAATTTTAACTTTAGCAGCACATTTAACTGACGAAACTTGCATCATCTAAAACATACTCAATTGTGTAGGTTCAGTACTTGTTTCGGTTGTACTACAAGACTAGGATAAATTAGCAGCTTTAAACAAGTCTTTTGAACATGCACCCAAAACAAAAAGAAATTGTTCTTGTGACCAGTGGTACCGTTTCCATTGCCTGCTCACAAATAAGGAATCCAAAATAATGTGGCTGAAAACCTAAACTTGTGACAAAACCACTGTATGTGTGCTCATCTTGTCAACAAAAAGGCAAGGGAAGAAATACCACATCCGAATTATCGTTGAGCTACATCCGTCATTACAAAATGCATTGAAAAAGTTAATTAAACTATAGAAATATTTTACTTTCCACAGCACTGCAGCTGCATGGTTCCCAGTTCACACTGCCCTGTGACACTTGACGAATTTGTATTTCACTTGATGCGGAAGCTAAAACTGACACGGTGATGTTGGCTCTAAAGACTCAGACTAAGCTCTCCGTCTATCACAAGGTAGAGAACATTGTGTCCCTTCTCCTTAACAAACCAACAAACGGGGTCAAACTTTATACTGTGCAATTACTGATACAACTAAGGACAATGGGGTAGCACTGGGACCAATAGTGACCAATCAGATTTCAGCTCCTCCTTTCATACACACCCCTGTTGCATATTTCCTGATTTACTTAGGAAAAAATCCCTTTGAAAATATAAAGATTTTGCATTAAGTCTGATTGTCTGGTGTGCTTTGTTTGGACATTAATTGTAGGGCTCCTGAGTAAGGTGTGAAAATTTCCCTGCTCAAATTAATCTGCATATCCACATCTATATACAAGTTAGGAATACAAGAAAGCAAAACATGATGTTTTTATTGAAACAGTTTACTGATAAATGACAGATGGTTGTCATGAAACTTTCATGTTTAATCTCAAAAAATCATGGGCTAAAAAGTCATACATAGTACTTAACACTGAATAGCAAGAGAATCCATGCTTCAGAGCAGCCACTCAATTCACAAAGAAATCAGGCCAAATGCCCTTTTGATTTCAATAAAAAATATTAAATCTTTTTTTCCCCACTCTAACCATCTTTACATGGTACAAGTTTGTTCACTTTTTAATAATATAAAAACGCTTAATACTGATTGTGAAACACGGGAATTAATTTACAAAACACAATAATAATTATTATATTATTAATAACAATAAAAAACAATAATA
>KV751354.1:472478-501408 GCA_001698575.1 Mola mola
CATTCTCTTTCTCATTTCTGTGCCTGCGTCTCTGCCCTCCCTCTGTCCGCTCTACCTGTTTCATCTTGACTGCAGTGGCAGTGCTCGCGGAGAATCGGCACTGCTTAGGGCTCATTAAGTGCCGGAGATAGAAAGGAAACAGATCTAAATTATCCTTTTCATTCTCTGACAGTCTCACCACTCTTACCCCACATCTCATCATCTCAACTCTGGCTCTGAGCCTTTCATCTGTGCGCACACACAGTCGCGCAAAAAAATCTTTCTTTCTCTTTGCTGCTCTGTGATACTTCTTTATGATCAAGCCAGAATGTCAACCATCTCTATGTTTTCTTTATTCGCCAGTTGACAGTGAAATAAAACATGTGAATTATGACTCATGCCGGTCTCTGTCTTTCCCCTCCGCCCTCCTGTCATTCCCTTTCTTCCTCTCCATCGCTCCCTTATTCCCTGTGTTCTCCCCTTCCGTATCATTCAGTGTCTGTCACTGTCACCGTGAGTGCCTTTGGTGCGCCCTGCAGGCACAGTCACTGGCTGGCTGCACCCTGAAGAGCAACTAGAGAACACTTTAAAGGCTTCTTGACGGCTGGGTGAGAGATTTTCTGTAGCCCCTTAGGCCCACGCACCTCTGGCTTCAGATGCAAGCTTTGTGTGTAGACAGAACACACGCGTGCGCAGGCGTCTCGTGTGCTGCAGAGCCACAAGCATTGAAACGACAATACGCACTCATAGCACAACACTTTCCTTTGATCATGACCACGTGGGAAAAAATAATCATAAAAAGCAAGTGTGTCATAAAAGAAGATTTTTTTATGATCCTTTTTCTCCACAGAGATATTAACGCTCAAATATTCCACAGAGCTCTTGCACAAAGTCTAAATACTAGATGCCAAACAATAGGTCTGGCCCATTAAACAGCACTGATAGGTTGGGGCAGAATTCAGCTCCGACAGCAGCTCACATTTGTGCACCCTCCGCCGGCCAACTTCTCAAATGGAATTGCTGACTTTGGAGGAAAATAACACAAAAAAAAAAAAAAGAAAAAAAAGAAAAGAAAATCGCTCCCACCTAGGTTTTTTAAAGTTACATCATTCCAGATTCATCCATATATTAAACTAGATTTTTTTTTATTACTCTAGCTAAAATGTTATCCAATTTCTTGATAACCTGGATAATTGGATATTTGCTTTTTCTAACGTTACCTGCCGAGAGCAATTTTTCACCAAAGGTCAGCAAAACTGCATCTGTGTTACTTAAATTGGAGCTGTTTATCCCACAATCCCATAATCCTATTGCAGACTAGTGCTGAGAAAGTTACTGTACTGCATTTGTATTCATTTGGGGCGTTTGTGAGGGCATGCTTGGTAATTTGTGACCTAATGGAAATTTTTCAGGTGTTAACAACTAAAGTAGAAGAAGAAGAAAAGGTAAATCACTGCACCACTCACTGCACTGCCAGTCAAACCCTACCACCACTCCAGCAGCAGAAAAAAACATAAATAAAAACATAAAAACATTAAAAATGGAAAGTGGGAGGGGTCCACATATCATGACAGAGAGTCCAGAGAGTTCACACTGAGACACATATCATCCAACTGCATTCATTTTACATGCCTCTTCCTATTATCCTATTATCCTTTTCAAAGACCCAAAAAATAAATACAGTGTAAGTAAATACACTGTTTTTAACATAAAAATAATTTAAAACATGTATAAACTACTATGTTGTAAAATGCAACATTTCTGTACTCTGTGTATGAATAACACTGTTTGGCTCTGTTGTCTAAGACACAGTTGAGGCACCTTTATCGCAGACTACACAAAACTTTAGTGTGATGGTGTACTCCAGATGGGCTTAGTATGATCAAGTGGATGTTTGTTTTTCTGTTATACAAGTATACATAACGAATCAATTATAATCCAGTATAATCTAGCATGACAAAATGTATAAAAAAATTGTCTTAAAACTGAAAGCGGCAGTAACATTAAAGTTAGATTTAAAAACAATGGTTACTTCATATACAAATGATGCTACATTTTACAACTTTAAAGATTCTACTTTAGGTTCTCTAGGAGTATAGACCGCACACCCTGCTTTTGTTTTTACGAATAGTCTCGATAAATCAAGATAACATCTGATTTTCTCCAAGATCAAATATGAAGCATCAGGTGCCCTTCTACCAAACCAGCTCCTAGGGGTCACAAACCAGTGTATTTATAGTGCTGGTCCCAAGCCCAGATAAATGGGGAGGGTTGCATCAGGAAGGCGTGAAACCTGGGCCAAATCAAACATGCAAATCACAAAAACGAATTTCATACCAGATTGGTCGCAGCTGCTGTTGATTAACAGGTTGCCGGCGGAAGTTGAGCTACTGTTAGTGGAAAAACAAGAGGAGGGAAATGTGTTGAGAGACAGAGAGAGAAGAGGAAAGTCAAGAGTGTAGGATTGCGAGTAGGACCTCTAAATGGCACGATGACAGGCAAAGGTAGAGAGCTGGCTGACATGATGTACAGAATAAAGGTAGATGTTTTGTGTGTGCAAGACACCAGGTGGAAGGGCAGCAATGCTAGAAACATTGGAGCAAACTGTACTATCATGGTGTGGATAGGAAGAGAAATGGAGTAGGTGTGATCCTGAAGGAGGAGTATGCAAAGAATGTTGTAGAGATGAAAAGATTGTCAGACAGGGTCATGAGTGTGAAGCTGTTAGTGGTTATGCCCCACAAGTTGACTGTGAAATGGAAGGGAAAGAAAAATTCTGGTGAGAGTTAGATGAGGTGGTAGAGAGTATTCCCAGAGAGGAGAGAGAGGTGATTGGAGCAGACTTCAATGGGCATGTTGGTGAAGGGAAAACAGGTGATAAGGAAGTGATGGGCAGGTTTGGTGTCAAGGAAAGAAACCTGGAAGGACAGATGTTTGTGGATTTTGCAAAGAGAATGGAAATGACTGTGGCGAATACCTACTTCCAAAAGAAGGAAGAACACAGGATGACAGATAAAGGTGGAGGCAGGAGCACAAGAGGTGACTACATCTTCTATAGACGATGCAATCTGAAAGAAACTGGAGATTGCAAGGTAGTGAGAGGACAGAGTGTAGCAAGGCAGCATCGGATGGTAGTGTGTAGGATGACTCTTGTGGTGAGGAAGAGGAAGAGAACAAAGAAGGAGCTGAGGATCAAATGGTGGAAGCTGAAAAAGGAAGATTTCTGTGAGGACTTCAAGGAGAGGTTGATACAGACTGGGTGGTCATGAAAGACTTCCAGATGACTGGACGACTACAGCCACAGTAATCAGGGAGACAGGTAGGGAGGTGTTTGGTGTGTCATCTGGACAGAGGACAGACGATAAAGAGACTTAGTGGTGGAATGAGGAAGTACAGGATATTATTCAGAGAAAGGCTGGCGATGAAGAAATGGGATAGTGAGAGAATGGAGGAGAGTCGACAGGAATACAAGGATATTCAACGTAAGGGGAAGAGGGAGGTGGCAAAGGCTAAACAGAAATTCGTATGATGAGCTGTATGAGAGGTTGGACACTACGGAAGGAGAAAAGTATCTGTATCGTCTGGCAAGGCAGAGGGATCGAACTGGAGGATGTGCAGCAGGTAAGGATGAATAAGAACAGGGATGGAATTGTAATAAAAAGTGCGGAGAGTGTGCTGAGAAGATGGAAGGAGTACTTTGAGGAGTTGATGAATGAAGAAAATGAGAGGAAGGTTGCCTTGGACAGTGAGAAGATGCCTGAGGAATGGAGGAAAAGTGTACTGGTGCCGATCTTTAAGAACAATGGTGATGTGCAGAGCTGTAGCAACTACAGAGCGATAAAGCTGATAAGCCACACAATGAAGATTTGGGAAAGTGTAGTGGAAGCGAGGCTGAGAGACAAAGTGATGATTTGTGAGCAGCAGTATGGTTTCATGCCAAGAAAGAGCACTAGAGATGCCATGTTTGCTTTGAGAATGCTGATGGAGAAGTATAGAGAAGGTCAGAAAGAATTGCATTGTGTCTTTATAGATCAAGAAAAACCTATAACAGGGTGTCAAGGGAGAACCTGTGGCATTGCATGAAGTAGTCTGGAGTGGCAGAGAACTATGTTAGACTGGTGCAGGACATGTATGAGAGCAGTGTGACAGTGGTGAGGTGCGCTGTAGGAGTGACAGATTCTAGGTGGGGGTGGGACTGCATCAAGGATCGCCCATGAGCCCCTTCTTGTTTGATATGGTGACCGACAGACGGACAGATGAGGTCAGGCAAGAATCCCGGTGGACAATTATGTTTGCAGATGACACATTGTAGTGTAGTGAGATTTGTAGTGAGACCAAGAAGCAGGTGGAAGCAAACCTGGAGAGGTGAAGGTATGCACTGGAAAGAAGAGGAATGAAAGTCAGTCGTAGCAAGACAGAATACATGTGTGTGAATGAAAGGGAGGCAAGTGGAGCGGTGAGGTTACAGGGAGCACAGGTGAAAAAGGTCCATGATTTTAAATACTTAGTGCAGAGCAACGTGGAGTGTGGCAAAGAGGTGAAGAAGCCAGTGCAGGCAGGGTGGAGTGGGTGGAGACAAGTGTCAGGAGTGATCTGTGACAAAAGAGTAGCAACCAAAGTGAAAGGAAAGGTTTACAAGAGGATAGTGAGAACAACAATGTTGTTTGGTTTGGAGATGATGGCAAAAGACAGGAGGCAGAGCAGGAGTTGGTAGTTAAAGATGTTGAGATTCTCTTTGGGAGTGACGAGGATTAACAGGATTAGGAAAGAGCACATCAGAGGGACAGCACAGGTCAGACATTTTGGACACAAAGTTAGAGAAGCCAGATTGAGATGGTTTTGACATTTTCAGAGGAGGGATAGTAGAAAGAAAAGGATTAGCAAGATGGAGCTACTAGGCAGGAGAAAAAGAGGAAGACCAAAGAAGAGAATCATTGGATGTAGTGAGAGACCATGCAGAGGACAAGGAGAGATGGAGAAGGAGAATTTGCTGTGGTGACTCCTAGAAAAAGCTTTGTAAAGCTGAAAGAGGAAGAGGTGCCCTTCTATCAAAAACTTTGCAGGATCATATTGTTATTCCATTGGTTGTTGTTCCATAAATGAAGCGTGAAGAAACTGCAATGCCTCCATTAGTCGCAACAATGACAGTATTGATTTAACGACACCGTTGTGTTAATCATTCACAAGTGCATCTTGGTGTGAAATGCCTCTTTTATTTAGCACTGTGAAAGGTATGTGCAGTGTCCTCTAATGTAAAACTACAGGGGAAAAAAAACAGAATAGCCAAAAAATCCTATGCACACAGAGGCCCACAAACACAGAAAAAAACATACACACTAATTCGAAGATCACATGTCGTCACATTCACAGTATCTGCACTGCTTTGGAAATGCCTTTCTATCCCCCCCAATTAATCTTTTTTCAACAAGGAAGAAAAAACAAAAAAACAAGCAGTGCAATGTGAAGAATTAAAAAAAAAAACAGCTAGCATTTGAAAAAAAACAAAACAGGAAAGCCAAAGGACAAAAAAATGCCAACTTTTCAGTCTGGCTAGGCTGGTCAGAAATAATTGGCTGTCAAGAATTGTGAAGGCACAGTTTTTTTTTCACAGCCAGGCTGACGAGCAATACAAGGACAGTGTGGGGGACACCGTGTCTTTGTTGTCCTTGTTTCCATTAAAGATCAACACGCAGGCCTGCAGAGGGTGTATGGGTCACTGCAGGCCGAGCTAAGTCTAATAAAGCAAACGGAGGTGATGCCTTCCTACAAGCTCTTTTATCCCTGCAGGGTGAAATACACAACTGTCCTCTGCAACTGTGGTCCTTACACAGTGGGCGTGCCTGAGCGAGAGGCCTGTCAGTGGGCGAACCTGGTGACGTGGGCACTGTCACTGACAGAACAAGTTTTCAAGGGTCCAAGCTACAGGTTATTTCACTATAACTGCAGGAAACAATGAAGCATGAGACAGAAGTCTGTCAGTGATTGTGTGAAAAGACCCTTTGGTAGCTCGCTGCAAAGTACCCTCTGAGAGAAGTAGCTAGAGAGGTGTGAAGAACAGCCCGCGGTAAATAAGAAGAAGGGGTTGGTGTGCATCCAGATAGGTTTGCAGAGACAAACACACACAATTGCTGGTATACCTGTATAGCACAGAAGCCAACACAAAAGCATGAGGCACGCACAAAATCCTCCTGTGCACTTATAACACATAAGCACAAAAGCTCAAACAAATGCATGCACACACAGATGCACAGAGCCTAATAAAAATGGCTTAGCAACAAACAGGCTCTGCATATCATATTCATGAATCCACAAACTCTAAGCCTATCAGCCCAGGAAAGAAAAGCAATCCCCTCTACTGCTCCCCCATACTCTCTCACCTTCCTGCAGGTACATGACAGCCTGTGAGTAGTTCTGCAGCGCGTGGTGTGTTCTCCCCAGGCTGCCGTACGCCAGTGTCTTCGCAGCCAAGTCATTAGTCTGAGCCGCCACGCTAAGGTGCTGCTCCTGGAACACCACCGCCCGCTCATAGTTTCCAAGCGACTCGTAGGTAAGGCCCAAGTTCCCATAGGCGCGGGCCTGGCGTGTGGGGCAGCCTGCTTCTTCTGCAATCTCCAGGTCACTTTGATGGCATCGCAGTGCGGTCTCATACTCCCCCATAGCTTGGTACACAGCACCCAAACCACAGCTGGCATCGCCCTCCAGTAGTCTGTCTTGGGTGTCACGGGCAATGGCCAGCTGACGCTCCAGACAGGAGATGGCCTGCTCGTAATTGCCCAGCTGGCTGTGTAGTGCACCCAGCTCACCGTAAGCCTGAGCCTTGCCTCCGCACTCCCCCAGGTCATGAGCCACCACTAACCGCTTCTCAAAACACACAAGCGACTGCTGTAGGTTTCCCATGGCCCTGCAGATAAAGACAGAAGCATCAGATTGAAGCTGAAAGGAATGAGGCAAGACAGCAGTTTAAATTGAATAAAAGATGAGATATCTTTCAGGCCCACAACATTCAAAATTATCTAACTCATATCTGGTAGAAAGTTTAGTCTTGATATCTTATATCAGATATATCTTATATCTTATATCAGCTTTATTCTGTAATAAAGCATTACTATAGAATGTTGAGTGCACCTTGCAGGAAGAATATCAAAGATAGATTTAGCTGTCCAACACATTGGTGGAAGTGAAGAGCAGGGTAGTCGACCACAACATTAAAACCACTGACAAGTGAAATGAATAACAATGATGGTAATGCAATGATCTGCTGGGAAACATTGAGTGATGGCATTCATGTGGATGTTAGTTTGAAACATATCAGCACCATTACCACTTAAACACCTCCTCATGGCAACGCCACTCCCAACAATGGGACCACTCCCCCACCCCCCCAGCAGCAGGAGAATGTGCCCCTCTACACCATGAACATTAAGAACAGCTTGAAAAAGATGACAAAGAGCCCAGGGCTCTGATCTAGCTTTCAAACTCACTAGATCCCAATCCAATCAAGCATTCATGGGACGTGATGGACCCATGGATGGAACAGAAGCCTCATCCCACAAGATGCAAAGGATCCACTGCCAGGTACCACAGGACAACCCCAGAGGTGCCCATGTATCAGAAGTGTTTTGATAGCATGAGAGGAGTCAATACAACATCAGGTAGGTGGTTTTAATGTTGTAGCTCATCAATGTCTATCCATATCATATCAATATCACAATATAATCTGTGTCTTTAAACTGTGATATGACATGTGTTGTGTTTTTCTGGTTCAAAAGACTGCATAAAAATGATGTAATTTTTCAAACTTATACTTACCGCCATTATATTCATATTACTAATGATCAATTATCAATAATTTCATTATGTTAATATTTTGTATAATTACCATTAGTCTTCCCTACATTATCAATTTTTTATGATTATTCTGATATTTGATTTTGTCCATATACCCTAGCACGCCAGAGTGCGTTGTGAAGGGCTATATAAATCATTAATAATACATTTAAAATTTATACTGTTAAGCCTAAAAGGGTAATGTTCCTACCATCCTTTTCGCCCCTGCCAAATGATCCTCGCTTCCTTCCTCTTGTCTAAGTGCTGACAGAGTGGCTTTCTTGCCGTCTCCCAATTTTCAAACAGACTTCATTCACATTCTCAGGCATGCCAACAATTGGTAGATGCCAGTTCAAATAGAGTATTAAAAGAATAAAAGGCTTCAGCTTAATTAATGTTGTGTGATAATGCTAATGATAAGAGCTGTTAGAACACGAGAAGGGCTTGGTCTGATGTCTATTATTTCCCTCTGAACTCATGCATGGCTAATACTGCTGTGCATGATTGCTGTGGTGCCATGCTGATGACGCACAATGGGAAGAAAATCATCTCTGAAAATTAGGATTTTTTTCAAAGCTTTTTTGCGGTTTATTTACAGCGTCATCCCGCAGGATGCTATCCGCTATCTGACACACGAGAAAGAGAATTTAGAAAAGAAACAAGACGTTGAAGAGAGTGGCTCTAAATGTAGCCGTTCCCCTCAGTTTCAGACATCTGTGTGCCAAAGCCTCTTTGCATAGAGATAAGGCCTGGGCCACTAGGCTGCTGTTTAGACAGCTAGCACCAGGCTCACATCCAAGCCTCGCTCACTCGCAAAGGTGTCTCGAAACTATGGTGGTCCTTGATAGTGAGAGCAAGGAGAAAAAGAATATGCAAAATAGGATTACTGTGATTATTTTTATAACACAGTCAATAGAATTATCTCCTCCTGCACCAGCTTGGGGAAATTGACACAAGGGTTTTTATACAAAGACTGAGAAGTATTTTTGTAGCAATTTGAAGTGCTGAATTTTAAGTGTGATGCCTTCCATATGAGAAGACAGACTCACCTGTGTCCATTGCCTAGGCCTCTGTAGGCCTTCTCCTGGTCCTGCATGCAATTGAGGCTCTGGGCCACTGAGAGATACTGGTCGTAGTACTTAATGGCTTCCTCAAAGTCTCCCAGAGCTTCATAGCAGTCTCCCAGGTTTCCATAGGCCCTGCCCCGGTCCATCAATGCCTCGTTGCCACTAAGCTGCTGCAAAGTGGCCAGCTGCTGCTCCAGGTAGCCAATAGCCTCTTCCATTACACCTACATTCATTTTTGTGATGCCCATGTTTCCGTACACCTGGGCCTCTATGACTGGATCCTTCAGCCTCCGCCCAAGCTCCAACTGTTCTTCGTAGCTCTTGAAGGCCATGGCATACTTCCCCAGAGCCATGTAGACAGCTGCCAGGTGGCCATGGGCTTTGCACTCTCCTGACACATCGCCCAGCTCTTGATACACCTCCAGCTCCTGGGTGTGGTAGCCCAGAGCCTTGTCATATTTCTGTACAAGTCTGTAAGTGGCCCCCAGGGCAGCATATGCACAGGCCTCCATTCTACGATCCTTAACCTGAAACGAGAATTTCATAATGCCAGCATGAGGCATGCGAGTGAATTATACCAAAATAACATTCCACGTGACATTTTCAATTTATATGATGAATTGTTTCAGTGTACACTGTGTTGATTATGTGTGGCCGTACCTGGTGAGCTAAGGCCAGCTGCTGCTCATAAAACTGTATGGCTCCGGCCACATCTTTTTTGCAGACAAATATGTCCCCGAGGTTCCCCAGAGCTCTGAAGCGAGCCTGTGCATTGTTCAGTGACTGGGACAGTGACAGCAGGTATTTCTGACACTCCTCTGCTTTAGTGAAGTCTCCCAAGGCCTTGAATGCCAAACCGAGGTTACAGTACGCCTTAGCCTGACTCAGTTTGTCATGAAGGTCCTTGGCCAGTGCTAAGTCCTGCTCATAGTATTTGACGGCATCCTGATAGTTGCCCAGACAGTAGTGGGCATAACCTAGATTATGACAAACTTTCCCTTCACTCTCCATGTCTTGAAGGTCAGGGGACAGGCGGAGATACTGTTCATAGTAGGGCACGGCCTGAGGGAACTCCCCTCGGGAGCAGTGGAAATTGCCGAGGTTGCCCAGAGCCCGAGCCTCGCTCTGGATATCTCTGAGCTCACGAGCAATGTTGAGGTGGTTCTGGTAATGTTGTAGAGCACGGTCGTGGGCTCCTAGGGCTTGGTAAGCAACAGCCAGGTTTCCATGAGTGGAGGCCTGTGAGGCACGGTCATTGACCTCCATGGAGATCTGCAGCTCCTGGCGGTGGTAGCGAACAGCCTGGTCGAAGGCTCCTAGGGCGTTGTAGGCATTACCCATGTTACCATAGGCCCGGCCCTGAGCAGCATAGTCATTCAGCTCCTGAGCAATGGCCAGGTGTGTTTTCTGGAGTTTCAGTGCAGTCTCATAGTCTCCCTTCATCTGGTGGATAATACCTGTGGAGAGAGGAGAAAGCAAGAGGAAAAATTTAGACCTATTCAGGGCAAAATTGAGAAAAATTCAAGTGCCTGGTCAGCACTTCATGTACAAAACAAGTCATTTGGTTGTTAAAATATGCATTGTTAGCCATCTGCTCTGCTTGCACAATACGCTCTCTGACAGAATTATGGTCACTAAAATGTAGAGCAACTGCACAGAGTTATTACAACACCAAAATATTATCTTTCTTTTGAAAAGCTGTCTTTGATCATTGAGTTGGAGATGAGCTTTACCAAAATCAACAACTTTTCAAAAGGGTTGAAGATATTTATCAGAGAAGAAGAAAATGAATTAAAAGTGGTGGAGAGCATGAAGAGTTGATGGAAAGATCTGCAGACACCTTGATAAATGAGAAAAGTTTGGGGGACCAATAAATAATGGATTGAGCCTAATATCTCTGATAAAATACCATCCTCTGAAACATAATAATTTTACCCCACACCCGTTTGTACCAGCACCCAAATGCTCACAAACAGTAACAAATAAGAGAGAGCAGATAGTAAAAAGACAGGGCATCATGACATATGTACTGTATCTCTCCTGCTTCCTCTGAGACTTATCATTGGTTCTTTAGTTTTGCATTGTCATCGAGCTGCCGGCGATAATAACTGCACTTAATGCTAAAGCTCAATGAGGGAGAAGATGAGTCGGCTGTAGGCTGGCCAATGGAGACAGAGAAACCAGCTGCAAGGAAAATAATCGGGTCCTTCATCAACTATTCAGCCTGGTTATAATCGCTCTGCTGCATCAGCACAGAGGCTCATGGCCATCTAGGATGGGATAACCAATGGGACACCAGGGATGTAGACGGTTCTGGAGCCAGAGTGGGTAGGGAACCAGGGGAAGAAGAGGGGGCTCTGTGGCTTTTGGTTAGTATGTGATGGTGCTGCTGTGATTAGTTACCGACATGTGCGTTTTCCCATTTATTTCATCCAAAACCTACCACATTATAGGCCCAACATGGGCCACATAAACAGTGGGATTGAAACTAAATAGAAGGGTCAAATGACTGGACATTTTATGGTAGATGTGAATATGAATTATGATGTTAACTCAAATAAAAAGCTTTGGCACCTCTACAGTATGAACCACTGGGCTACATTTGGATTGGACACATTACCAAGTATTTATGTAAACACATAAAGTGCATACATACTTGTGTAGGTTGGTGGTTTTGGAAGAAATGCAACATAAACAATATTTTACTCTAAATAAAGTCTAAATGAGGAGATTAGTCATTGGGTGTCTAAAAAAAATTAAACACACATAAGAGATCCCCCAGTTTTTCCTGCAGACAGATTAGATTTTGCTGTGAAAACATCATCAAGGATCTGCTGCCTGCTTAAATCAGACCCTGATTCAGCGTGCCCGCTGCACAACTCCTGACAAATCAAACCTGATTTGCTGTTTGCTTGCTTGCTTGTTGTTTCAGGTCAAAGTGGTACAACCTGAACCAACCTTGTAATTTCAGTTCACCACCCTGAGGAATCGGTGATGGGTGTATAAGGGAAGCAATGCTGCCAAATAAAATAGGCTGAATTCAGATTACTTATGACAATGAATGAAATCTGTGTTGCTCTGTATTAGACACAGTACAGTAAAACAATCCTCTTCTGGAGCCAAAACAAATTAATTAAACTTAGAACTTTTGGGAATTTAAGGTTCCATGGGCACAGACATTTCCTTTTTTTCAACTTTACCACTGCGAGGAGTTTTTCCTGAGAGTGTAAGCATGTTAAGATGCACTGCAGGCTGCTTGGAAGTGCACCGACAGCCCTCATCACAAAGTCATTCCCAAGGTTATACTTTTCCCAACGGAGGCTGATCTTGCTGAGGATATAATGCCGATTGATGTATTACCAGCTAACATGTTCCATGCTGCAGGCTAAAAATGGATGTAGGGCTCACCAGTAGATGGAAGGTTAGAGAAGAAAGCCTGGACAGAGGCTAGGGGTATATGACAAGGTTTTACGATACGAGCGCGGGTGCTGCAGCCAAAAATTGTCCTTAGGCTATGCCTGTAGCCACACTTGATGCAAGAAAATATTTTCTGTCCCCACCCATGTGGTAAGAGGATTATGGAACCCTCTCAGGGATAGTATCCAGCAAAATGATAAATAAAACCATGCCACACATACCGATAAATACAACTGAAAACACAAAAAAAAAAAAATGGGGGGAGTTCCAGCTGAAACGACAGTCGCATGCTGTCAAAATCAAGCTGACCCTATTGTTGGGATTCATCCTAACCTCAAATATAAACTACATTTAAAGGCTGTAGACAATGACAGTGAAAAACCGGGATGAAGCACACACAATATCATTCAAATACTTTTATAGAGGGCCCTCGCCATCCTCCCATAACCAAAGACATTAAAGCATGGCAATGTGTGTTGTCACTTTTCATTACACAGCTGGCTGTACATAAAGGGATGTACTGCAGCGATGACTTTGAGGGATGGTATCATGTTCTGAGTAAATCACTGTGTCATTCTTCCAGTAGCCATGGAGGTCCAAAGTGCTGCCTGTCTGCCTACAGTTAGCTGAGAGGATTTCACCAACAGTAGTGCTGCTGCCTCTGTGCTGGGTCAAGTCTAGAAATACAGTGGAGATGACCAGTCTCGGCCCAAAATAACTGAATAAATGACTTGGGTGTTCCACATTTATATTTTAGAATGAGGTCAACATAATGATTTACATTTATGCTTGAGATGTAAAAAGCAGAAGAAGATGCTGGATGAGTGGTGCTGGTGGGAATGCTGATGCTTTTTCAGGTCTCAGCTGAGGGAGATTGGCACGTGTAAAATACCAAAAGAGGGAAGTCAGTCTTTGAAGGAAATTCCAAAGAGATTTGGTAGTATTCACTCAACATTTTTATCCAAGAGCTCGCATAAGTAGTTTAGTACTTCTGAATATCTTCCATAAGTTATAGATAATTTAAGTATTTACAAAACTGCTTGCAGAAACTTTTGCTGAATAGAAAAATTTATTACTAATGGATGTAATGTCTCTGTCTAAAATAACAAAGCTGGATCATATACTACATTATGGTGTATTGACAAGCAGAATAAATAGTATATATGAAAAATTAATAATTATTGAAAGGATGAGCTACTCAAAGTAAAGATGGAAAAAGAAAATCAGATAATGAAAGTGAGACTCACTGTCATAACAGTTAATTTAAGATGAACGGCGAGACAGCTCCCTAAAACTAAAGCAAACATAACTGCCCTAATTTTGATTTAATTTAGGTCTTAAAAGTGCTTGAAAATAAGGGCTAAACTAAAAACGTATTTCAATAACAGAATATTTTTAACAATGATGGAGAGCGATGTACCACAACGTTATGTAATTCATTTGCAACACTGTTAACACAACATGAAGTCCAGCTATTAGCCTCAGACCTCAGATGACATAAAATCTATAAAAAAAAACCTCCAAGTTTGGAAAATTGCATTGTTCACATGTGCCTATTTAGACATCGTTGCTGGGTTTTCAGTGTCCTTCATTGTGAAAACAAAATAATCCTCTTCATGTGAGGCTAGCATGAAAAGTGAACGCACTGTCAACATTTTTCTCTCCATGTTCTAAAAAAATGCATAATCTGTAACTTTGTTCTACATATTAACACATGTGTATATGTGTGATTGTGATTGCTGTTTAAAATGACATGCTATCTAACATGCTGTCTCATAAGACTCATTATCATTAAAAATGTAAAACTAAATGACGGCTAATAGCAGACTATGAATTTTCTATAACCTTGCCCATCAAAATGAATGACAGTGTATAACATAATGTGTGGGTGAAACGTCATGACTGACAGATGCAGACTACGCACGAAAAAGTCAAGTGGGCGTTTGGGCGGGAACTCAACCATCCAATCATTACTGTGTACAAGATATCACCAGAGCAAAATGCAAGCACATCTACCGTCTTTATGTATGTGTTAACACATTTTGTAGTTTGGGTTTTTAGTGTGAGCTAATTTTGAAAAGGTTCTCAGCAAGTATCAGGTATCCAAAGTATGTACTGTAATATGCAAAGTGTCTTAAATAAGGTTTACAGTCAGTATACAACTGTGTATGATATAATGTGTGGGAAGGAGAGAGCTGTGGCTGACTCCAAATCCTGTCTGGGTCTGCTGTAGAGAAGGCGAGGACCTAGGAGGTCTGGCCTTAAGGTATCAAAACCTCACTAACAGACCCAGACATCTCACACAGTCTTACTGACACAGGCATGGGAAGAAGAAAGATATGAAAAGATGGGTGCAGCCTGAATGGGTGGTTTACCAACAGAAACATACAGAAATATAAAGATATGCTGATCCTAGTGCAGCACCAGCTGAGGTTTCAGCAAACCAGTAGTTGCTGTATTGACCACACACATGTCATCTCATACTTTCTAAGACTTAAAGAAACTATACTGAGTCTCATCTTAGTTTTGCGCTGCACAGTGCCTCTCCATTTGCGAACAGATCTCATGGCATGCTGAATTTGCAGATGTACAAGCCTAACAAATGTTTTCCAAAGCTAATGAGTGCACTACAGAAATATAGATATTATTCAGGTTACAAAGTCAATATCACAAAAACACAAATTTTGTCAATACATTATTCTCCATCTCAAAAGATAAGGGAAACTTACAAGCTCAATTGGAATGCGAAATTAATTAAATACTTAGGGGTGAATGTTACAAAAAGACTAGATGGCCTATATGATGCAAATTACATGAAAATAAATCAAGATGTTAGAAGAGGCTTGGAGAGATGGTCAATGCTGAACTTAAATTTTAGCTCCAGAATAGAGATAGTTAAGATGAACATACTTCCAAGGCTATTTCATTGATTTAAATCCCTCCCAGTGAAGATCCCACAAAAACAATTCATAGAATGGGATAAGCGGATATCTAATTTCATATGGGGGGGGACCTCAAATTAGATATGAAACTCTGCAGCTTCCCAAAGATAAAGGAGATCATGCTTAGCTAAACCACAGGGATTATTTCTACGTCGTGGAAGTAAGACCTTTGGCATGCCGGTGCAACGATGAGTCTGTTTCAAAAAGGAAAACTACTGAAATAGGCGCAAAGGATATCAAGATGCTAAATTCACTAGCACACAAAGGACTAATCGACAAAGTAGGAACACAACCTGACCAGATACCCAAAACAACAGTAGAAATACGGAATATCGTTGTAGAAAAACATAAACTAGAAAGACAAAATAAAGATCCTTAGCTGGTTCGCTTTTGACTCAAGGTTTATACCCGGTTTAAATGATTTAGGATTTAAACAATGGTGGAACAAAGGCATTACAGCAATATGTACATTGATCGAAAAAGGGGAAATGCATAGGTTTGAAAAGTGAAGGGAGATATTTGGATTGGAAGAATACGAACAATATCGGTACCTACAAGTAAGAGATTACTTTGAGAAAAAGATTAAAACTGATTCACTTAACCCAATCATTGAAGATTTTCTGAATGCCTATAAAATGATAAAATGCAGAGTAATCTCAGTTTTATATAAAAATTTAATGCTAAATAGAAAGACCTCCTCTTTGTATATTAAACAAAAATGGGAAAACGAGTTGAAGAAACAAATAAAAGAGGAGGAATGGGACAATATTTGTAAAATGCAGGGCAAGGCCACTAGCTCCAGGATCTGGAGAGAATTCAGCTGGAAGAATTTGGTCAGATTTTTTATAACCCCAAAGATTACAGGGAAAATACTATCCATCCAACAAACTTGTTGGAGATTATGTGGGCATACAGATGCGGACAACACACACATATTTTGGACTTGTCAAAAGATGAGAGGATATTGGGATAAAAGTTGGAAGAGTTTAAAAAAAAAATAATAGGATATGAAATACCCAGAACTTGTAAGATACTTTACTTAGGAAATCTGACACAAGATACTATACAAAAAAGAAGATGAATATCTTGTCAAAATATTGTTATCTAGAAATAAAAAAGCAATTACAAGATTATGGTACACAACAGAACTTTCAACCAAGGAGCAGTAGCTATGCACTGTGGAGGAGATATATGTAATGGAAAAACTTACACAATGAGTGAAACTACAAGAGACACAGTTCAATGAAAAATGGGAAAAGTGGACTAATTGTAAAATCCAAGGAGAGGACACCAACAGCGTTAGCAAGTAATGGAGATAAACATTTCTTTTGTGATTACATGTCTTTGACTATACACTGAAACTGTGGCCGTGTGGAGAAAATGTTAATAAAAAATAAATTAGAAAAAAAAAGAATTTGCAGATGTGCTGAAAGAAGAAATAAAGGTGTATTTGCATAATAAAAAGAATGCCACAGCTTTTTGTTTTGTTTAATAGCTCCACAGTGAGTGGAATAACTGCATACAGTCAGTTAAGGTTAATGTAAACACTAAGACTAGGAGTGAGCATTTTACAGGACCTCTAGTCCAGTTTCTGGCATGTTCCTGTGCCTGGAGACTGAGAGAGGCCACTCAGGGGGAGGAAAGGAGAGTCTGCTGCTTTTTCAAACAAACAAAACGTTGGGGTCAGGCTGAGAAGATCAGATAGCTAGTGAAGATGTCTCCAGCAGAGTAACATAAGACTGGCATCCCACCACAACTTCACCACTCCTCCAATCATCTTCCATTTTTCAATCATTTATTATGCTGCTTATATTTACTTAAGATGTTTACTCACTCGTTGAGTCACCAACCTCAGATAAATACGTGTTTTATGTATTTGTCAGACTCTTTTCCTGTCTCCTTGCAGCTACATTCCAATCACCCTGTCTGGGCAATTAGGTTTGCAAAACTCCTGGTCAGACTAATAATATATCTGCAATAACTGCTGTTTCTGAAGGCTTAAAACTAGACAATCTCTCTGCCTCATTTCCCCAGGCAAGTCTGGTCCCTGTCTGTAGCTCCTTCTGTGGGCCGTTTAGCATCAATTTTTAAAGGGACTGAATTTATGTTCATGCAACCATTTTTGTTTTGTTTTTGTGTAAAGAACCCTGTCATGAAAAAGGATATTGAGCTGGATGTTTTTTAGAATCATTTGATCATTCTGCCTAAGTGCAAGCCATTCATTCATATTTAACATAAAAATCCTGATGTTTAATCTACAGGTGTGATAATGTAGCTGTCACAGAACTATACAATTATACATGTTAGGGGTCGCGGGGGGGGCTGGAGCTTATCTCAGCATCTTCGGGCGAAGGCGGGTTCACCCTGGACAAGTTGCCAGTTCATCGCAGGGCTAACATATAGAAACAAACAACCATCCACACTCACATTCACACCTACAGGCAATTTAGAGTGACCAATTAACCTAACCCCCAGTTTACATGTTTTTGGACTGTGGGAGGAAGCCGGAGTACCCGGAGAGAACCCACGCAGACACAAGGAGAACATGCAAACTCCGCACAGAAACGCCCTGACCCGGAATTGAACCCAGGACCTTCTTGCTGTGAGGCGACAGTGCTAACCACTGCAGCATATATAGGCCAAAACACATTCAATGCAGATGTAACCAGTTTCTCTAAATAGCCACTGATGAGATGTGAATGCAGAGCATCATAGTGCACACATATTGTCTGATTCTCTGTTGTTTTTGTGAACTCTACTTCCTGTTGTTTCTCTCAGTTACTTTTTTTATGTGAGCATCACCAGTAAACACTTCCCAGGGATGCTGGATGAGAACAATGGTGGGGTAAAAAATTGCTTAACCAGGACTGTTGCCTCCCAGCCCTTTTAACTGATAGCGTTGACATTCCGAGGGGCTTCTTTGAGACACAGGTGGTGGGAATGGAGGAAAGGCAACCACAATAAGGGCTAGACTAAAACACAAATGCCATCAAACCAACTTATTCACAGTCGTTTTTTGAAGTGAAATGCAAGAGAAAATAATACAATTCAGATTCTGTTTCATGAATACCAAAAATGTAAACTACATGGGAGCTCAGAAATGTTAGTCCTCTCTCTCATATTAAATATTGCTGACTAGGGGGTTAGTTCGCTAATTAACGCATAATAAATAGAGCTGGAATGCAACATTTTCACATCTTTTACAGGTCAGAGTGTGCTGATGCTGGGCTGCTGATACCACTGGGCATAAAGATGTTGATATTAGAGCATGGCGATTGCTATACCTCTGTACCTCAGAGCCATGTCAGCTGCAGCTCCACCCACACTGCACGCAACATTAACAACAAGCTGAGAGGGCATAATAAAAGTTTGTTCTTTTATTCTGCAACTTCTCCTTCCCATCTCTCATGCTCTGCTTTTCACTTTTATCACTGCTCGTTAATCTTCGCCCGATCATCCTTCCCCCTCTTTGTGCACCGCGTAATGGCAGCATTTTTTTGAAGTCTGAAACAACATCCTGTTAGTTTTGGCCCATATCTTCTTGTTCTAAGCAGGACTGCGGGCACTGATGACGGAACAACAACGCACACGCCGCCGCCACAAAAAAGTATAAGAACAACAACAACAATGGGGGCAATTATAGACTGACGCTTCACAACCTCAACGTTATTCCCTGTTATCTTCGTTATTCAGCTGCTCTTGAATCAGCTATTAAAGGTAATTAAGCGATTCATCAAGTCAGTTTCAATTACTAGGAGCTTGACAGCTGCAGATTACAATCAGTAGGGGTGATGAGAGCGACAGAGAGAATGTGAGACAGAGGTATCAAAAAATGAAAAAAAAAAAAGAGAAAAGAAAAAAGACAAGATGTACGGACAGGTCAGACAGCACCGAGACGGGCAGGAAACTTTCCAGGGTATCAAGAGGTTCTGATACTTTTTCAGCTTGTCTATGTCACGGAGCAACGGGCGTTCCTCATTACTACCCACACATTCTGCTTAGTCACAAGCTGGGGGGGGTTGTCCCCACATCACCTACACTATCATTACTCCATCATGACTGGGAGAACTGTAGCATTGCATCTACTAATGAATATAAGCGTCATGATATATACAGCGCCCACCCAAGCCCATGCCACTATAGTGCCATAAAAATGTTCTTGCCAGAGCCCCTAATTTATGACAAGCAGTTACAAGCTCACTTTTAAAATCAGGTGTGCACTGATGCTAAGAGCAGTGCAGCATATGTGGCCATTAGACCGGTCAAAGGACAACTTCAGTTTATGTTTGTCTGATTAGCCTCCACTCTCTGCTTGCACACTTTTACATGTTAGGTTAAAGAATAATTCATTCGGGAGGAACTATTATGCTTCTTATTTGTCCATTACAGTCAGGTTTACGACTATCTTGATGGTTATCATAAGTCATCCAGCATAGGTTGTAATTGCTGGACTAAATACAAGAGAATTGGCCATAACATTTATATCATGGGGTATTGAATATCCAAAGGGACACCTTTATTTCTAAGGTTCCTTTAATGATTACATTAGCAGAATTTGCACGAATGTTCGGCTAATATTCATTTCAGTAGGGCATGATATATGCTGTAAAACACTGATTATACAAGGGACAATAATTACATTTTAAGTTTCTATCAAACAACATAAACATACATAATAAATTGGAATCCCAACTACTGTAAGCTCAAGCACACTTCCCAGAAGCCTTGCACTCCACACTGCTTTATGCTTACATAAACCACTGGGTACACTGTGTGCAACTCTTAAACACCATTTTTAAATACAACTTTCCATAAAATAGTGATAATAGAGTAAGAAATTATTACCTGGACTTAAAGTAACAAAAGCACTCAGGTCTTACTGACTGTCAATATAACTGAAAACAATAGCTCATTTAAATTAAGACAAACAAAAGAAACTAGCCAGCAGCACAGTGGAAACCCACAGCAAATGGAAGTTCTCATACTCTATCTCCAAAATAATAAAAGGACAGCCAGGACACGTTTCACACTTTGTCTTTCTTATCTTAACTCATTCCATCGTCGCGCCAGGTGAAATGTATCAATAAACATGTAACCCATTCCAGTCTTCAAGATTTCTTCCAATCTAACATCCAGGTGCCTCTTTATCTCTGAGGATGTGCCAAGATTTATCATACAGCATTTACTGCTGGACACTGACCTTTATATTTTCCTCAGCTGAAAGGGTCAAACAGGATTCTTAAAGGAACGTGTGAGTTCACGAGGCACTATACATGCTGCGAGTTGTTCTGCGGTTATGGTAACCACATCCAAGTACAATGGAAGTGTGATATTTGTTGGGATCCTAATAAAAAATTCAAATACTGATACCAAGATTTCCCTTGGAGATTCCCTGCTCTTTAAACAAAGGTAACACATCCAGTAAGGTGCTGCATGGACTGGGGTACAGTGTCATGCTTTGTGGTTACGTATTACCTACCACATTCATCACCTAAAGCCTTGTTCATGCTACAAGACCTACAAACTACTACAACCACCCCCTCCAGATTGGAGCCAGATAGGCTTTTAATCAGCAGTCACCCGTTCAAAGATGCTAACTGAGACGATCACTGACATGCCACTGACTCAAACTATATTTCAAGCAGGCTAGATATTGGACAAATCAGCCACAACTTGAGGCAGACATCTGGATGAGGAATACAACATAAACAAGTAAGGCATGGCATGTATTTTGGAGAATGGACAATACTACTATACTACCAATACAGCCCTTCACAAAATATTCTTTTCTTTTACTTTTCTCATGTTCAGAACAAACCATGGCACTGTTTTGTCTATTTCTCTTTTGAAACTGGACTGTGGAATAATTTGCCTTTAAATTGTTTTTCCCGTGTCAATTAAGTGTGTTTTCATTACCACACTTAGTTTTGACACCACACTAGATGGGGGCTTCTCCTGGTGAAGGATCATGTAGTCTGTGACCCCCCTGTTGCCAGCCCATCGTCTAGTTTAAACTAAAAAAGACTGCAAGACTCCTGATCACAAGACTGCTGAACATGTAGGGTGAACTGCACAGCTACCAGACAACGCATTGTGTGGTAATCACAAAATATTACTGTATTTTCCCCATCATAACATAAGGAAACATTTTTTAGCTTAGAAACTGATTAGAACATTGGTGGATTTAGTGTTCGTGTTATCATCACTTGACAGTCAGGTTTAACTATTTTACATACATACCCAGATTGGAGGAGGCTCTTCCCTCTGCCGCCCTGTCCTTCAAACCCTCAGCTATAGACAGCTGCTGTTCATGGTACTGCTTGGCCCTCTCTAAGTCCTGCATGCAGCGAGCAGCATGACCCAGTCCTGCGTAGGCTCTCATCTCGATGGACTTCTCCTCCAGCTCCTGGGCAAGCTCCAGGACGTGAGTATGGTAGGACATGGCCTTGTCAAAGTTGCGGTGGTAGTGGTAGGCACTGCCCAGGTTGCTATAGGCCCGAGCTTCCTCTCGTTTATTTTCCAGGGCCTTGGCAATACCCAGGTGCTGCTCATGGCACTGGACAGCATTTTCAAAGTCTCCCATGGCGATATAGACGGCCCCCATGTTTCCCAGCTCACGAGCCTCAGACAGCTGATCCTTGGACTGCTTGGCCAGCAGGACACACTGTTTGTGGCTTGCTAGGGCATTTGGATAGTCCCCTATCGCTGTATATACATGTCCCAAGCTGCTGAGCGCCATTGAAGCAGCCTACGGATAGAGAGAAAGATATACAGCATGTAAGGAAAACAGCAAGGTAATAAAATGTAGGCAAATGAAGTGGAAATCTCATTAGCCTATATTAATTATACCTACATTTCATCAACAGTGAGTGATTTTGTTGCCTTTGCCTCTCATCACATCTTTAGTTAGAAGCACTGTACATGAAATGGGAATTAAAAAAAAAAATCACACTCTCAGCTCTTAGCAAGTTTACCGCTCAGAGACCAACAACAAACAAAACTTGACTTGATTTCCTCGTCGCTCAGTAATGAGGGGGGTAAAGTGTGATGCAGATAAGCGCAGCAGCAGTCTTGTTTTAAAGTCATTGGTTTGCCAACTGCAATCATACCTCATTGAGCGCCACCATAAACAAAACAAAGACACTAATCAGAGGGAGACGGGTTGAAGCCTCACACTGGCACTGTGGGGGGCTGACTGGCTGACTGACGATGCCATGACCTCTCAAGCTCCAAACAGAGGGAACAACATTCTGTATACTCTCGCCACCCTAGCATCCATTTTCTCAAGCAGCGGCCTCCTGTAAAAACAAAACTACCCTGAACACCAGATACAATTGCAAATGGAAAGGTTAAGCTGTGAAATTGAGAGGTTTCATAAAATGCAGTTGTGACCTCCTATGCGATATGTTCACTGCCAGCTTATTAACTGTTTATACAGAGGGTAAACAGCTGGGAATTGGGGTCAGCTGTCTCCAAGTGAACAGATGTTCAATTAATCATGCAGGGCCAGCTAATAAAGCATCTCCTTCCTGAAGGTCCATTCTGCATCCTTCAGCCAGGAAAAGGCTTTGGAGGAAGGCCAAGAAAGAGGACGCTGAGGGTTGAGGACTCTGACAGCAAAGGCCACAGTGCTGTCCGTCTAAACTCAATATTCATGGGGGCATTTAGAGGGAGACAACTAAAAAGTCAAAGCTTGCTACAGTAAAGGATACAGTAGTTTCAGCTGTAACATTTTCATGAAAGCAGTTGTCAATGTAGGTCTATTATTACATTATTGAGCTACTGTGCGTATCTTATCAACTTATCATGGACGTTGACATGGACATGACCTCAGATATTAAAAGTTGCAAAACCTGGACTGGCAATATTACCTGTTACCAATGAATACCTTCTACCTACCTACTGTATATAATACTTGCAAAAAGTGCATTTTCTATCAATAGATCATGTGGATTTATTTCATTTAGTCCATAGCAATTGATATTTTTTTCAATTCAAATGTCTAAATATTACTAAGTATCAGTAAATTATTTGTTTCAATGATATTATCAATAGGTGAGAGGCTTAAAAAGGTCTTAAAATGCAATATTATTATTTAGTGCAATTATTACTGGGACAATACTGTTTGTTGTCCAACAAAAGCAGTTATTATTATCTTCTGGCATAAAACTGCAGCAGTCATAAGTACTGCTGTTTTACATAGCCTTCTACAAATGCATCATGAAGAAATTTAAAGAAATGTGTCTGCAGAAAGGAGACGATATTTTTTTCCTTTACTCTAACACCACATAATAAAAGTATTGAGCCCTTTGAATACATGAATAAAAGACCTTTGTAAAGGAAAAAAATCAATACAACAGATCACTTCTGAAGGCACATTTCTTTTTCTAAACACACGTATACACCCCACCTACCTATCTTTCCTTCTTTTCACATAGCTGCTGATGCCTGGAACCAATTACCTGCTGACATAAGGACTTCCAGCAGTTTGCTCAAGTTTAAAGACTCGACAAGGCATTATACAGGCCCAGGGAGGCAATTACCCTCCGTCACAACTGTTGCTGTTTCACGTTCCCAGATAGCATATCTAGGTCTGCTCAATTACACGTGCCTTTTGAAGCTTTGCTCCATCTCTCTGACTCAAACTTCCATTTTTCTGAGCAGAAAACAGAGATGAATCCTCCTCTAAGTCTGTCTTCAACCGAGTACAGTGGGAGACATGAGTAGAGAAAGTGAGATGGGGTAAGCGTAATCTTCTTTCCAGTTGAGATGAGTTGGTCTTGTGATCACTGTCCCTTTAAAGTGGGACTGCAACGCTGCATTTTCTCCTCAGATGGAAGCCAAGATAGGCAGATAATGAGGAGCCCGCCTTGCCAGGCACTGAGGACGTTCTGTGTTTGGCTCAGGGACAGACAATGAGACAAGATCTCTCTCAATTCTGACTGCAGCCCTCTCCCACCACTGTTCACTATAACTTCCCACCAGTATCGAAAAACAACATTCTGTCTGGGAGAGAAATAATTGCCTGAAACAAATAATTCTTGCGAAATTGACTTGGTTCTAATTTGATTCAATTTCTTTTCTGCACTTATCTTTCCTCCCTTGCTGTTCTTATTCTCTCTCCACCGCGTCGTTCAAGCCGTCTGCAGAGTCAGATCTGATTGTGTTAACGGAGTCCAGCCCTTCTCCGGATGTGTGCTGATTTGATTAATCCTAACGCCATGCTTTATAAACTGTTGATAAACCACTGGCTCTTATCAGCAAACACATTTTGCACCAAGGGTCTCCTAATGAAAGGTAAACTAGTTCTGCCACGGAGAGATGAGAAAAGGAGAAGGGAGGTAGCGAGGGGGGGAAACATGCTAATCATAAATGCTTGGCTCCAACAACATTGTTCCATTGCTTTTCTCTGAAAAGGACAGCATTTAAGGATTCCTTACTGGTTCTTGCCTCCTTTACTAAGGATGGTTATATTCTGCAGCACATTAGAGAAATGGCTGCTTTCATAACACGCTGGATGTAATGTGTTGTACTTAACATAATTAGCCCCTTATGCCATGCAGCCGAGCTGCTCTTGATGGCTGGGCTTGGCGCTAGACATGATCTGTGACTCCGCGCCCCGAATGTGTTTTATTTCTTACCATGGAACAGTTTAGCCCACCACTTCACTGCTGTGTTGAGCTATGTGGTTATGCCTTGCCTTGCAGCTGTGTGATTTTATTTAACTTCGCAACCCATGAGCTCTGACATAGTGTTCAAAAAAAACAAAGCTATAATCACAACCCTGCAGAGTTTATGGGACAAACCTGATTGTCATGGAGTTGTAAATTGTTGGATTATGATAGACCAGGCCTCATGAGACCAACTACAACGTATACGTAAATAAATGTTTGGCAGTCATTCCAGAGAAACTACAGTATTTTTGGAGTTGAAGGTGAGAAACTGAAGTATGAGAGCACGAGCAAGCTGCAGGTTTTGGAGATGTAAGATGTTAAAGAGCCCAGAGTTTGCCCTCTGTCTGCACAGCCTGTCCTGCAGAACAGCAGGGCAGTCACTACTTCTGTAAAGTGATGGTAATGGGATTATATGGGGGAGGAGAGGAGTCACTCTCTTGATATGAGAGATGGTGAACAGGTTTGATTCCATTACTGCAGAGGTGGGAACAACCCTGTTTCTCACTCGACCGTTACAGATGCAGGCTATTAGTCTGAGAACAACAATGGCTGCACAGATGCAATCACACCTAGCAACTCAGTGCACCATTTCTATACACTAGAACACTCGAATTCTCACTATTAAAAACAAACTTTTGAATTTTGTTTGAATTTTTTTTATGTAATTCATTTGAATTATAATTTATACAAAAATATAAAAAAATTCACCGCTACTTTAAACACACAGTCAAAGAACGAAAAAAGGCCTTAATTTCTCTATTTGACTAATCAGTTAATTGTTTAATAAAATGTTACAAGAAAATGTGTAAAAAAAAATGTCAATTTAAACTTTCCATAGCAGACTGTAAGGCAGCACGACCTGAGACCAGCAGCAAATCATTATTATCAATTTTTGCATAACTGACAAAAACAATGAATAAATTTTTTTACTGGATTATGAAAAGTATTTCATTTTTTTTTACAAATTTGTTAATTAATTGTTGTAGTACTGAACGGATAAAACATAATCCATATTTGTACAATCAAAAGCTACATGCAGTATACAGCTACAGATTGCACACTGCTTTTCGGGGCCAGGTTTGTACATCAGAGAAAAAAAACCCAGCCACTGTGATACCAATTGCTTCGAAAAGATGACACATGGGACTAAAGTAGCACACAAAACACACGCACACACACACACACGTATCATCAATCTATTCTACTGTACACACTCTCTCTTTCACACACACACACACACACATGCACCCAAACAGCTGTCTAATTAAAAGGCAGTGCAGAGGAAAGGTGAGGAGGACCATGCACCAGAGCTTCCCTTAACGAGCCGGGCTCAGGCAGCTACAGGAGCTGGCTGGCAGGGAACACAACCACCCTCTGGAGGGAGTGGGGTATGATGGCGGGGGTAGATAAAAAGGCTACAGGAGAGATTGTTTGAAGGATGAGAAAAGAAAATGTTGGAGACATCCCCAGGGCGAGGATGTCTTTAGATCTGAATTCACCTGCAGTGAGGCATTTTGACAAGAAAGGAAACATCTGAACTGTAATAAACTCAGAGAGGGAGCCGACCAGTCAGAGAGGGGTCTCAAAGGCGCTCGAAAGAGGCACACGATGTTTGTGTGAACATGTGCAGGAGGAAAAAAAAAAACACGTCTACATGTGCATGTGTGCGAAAATGGTGGAGAAAAGGTGGGGTACATGAGAGGCATGCTGGTGATTTTAGTGCAGAGGCTTGGGGGCGGGAGGGGCGGAAATGATCAAATATTCAGCTGGTTTTATGGGTGCATATTCCATTTTCTTCCCTCGCTCCGTGTTTGCACATGGATATGGGTCCGGTGGGAGCCACCATTAGATCAGCCAAATGACTGCCTCTCTGCCACATCAAAACCATCTGCTTTTTGAAGCAGGCAAATGCGAGGGTGGACACACACTCAGAGACTTCAATGGTGATAAGTAGGCCTTTCGTGATCACTTTTTTGGTTGAAATACTGTCGCAGAAATAATTGGGATTGGGATACATGCACTGTATATAGCTGTTTTACAGTCATCTTGACCACTCAAATCTATACTTTTACATTCATCCATTCACACAGGTGTCACCTCCTCATCAGGAGCAGTCACCAGTCTTACACACACAACAATTACACAGCATCAGGTTTACTGTCTTGTCCAAGGATACTTTGACAAGTCTACTGAACCATCGACCCCCTGACCACCACATGTCCACCAGAATCACAGCCACTCATAAAGAAAATTACTGTTATTTAAAGACCATTTTATGCTACTGAGAAATGGATAATATAATAGTATAATCATATCCTAATATTAACACCTTGATGCCTGACTTTATTTACAATTATATAAAAAATGTAATTATTTGAATTTTTGCTTTCAAGCTGATGCTATCTCGGCTGCAGTCTGAATGTAAGTGGTATGATGCGAATTTGCGGCGATCGGCGTTAAGGGGTTAAAATGAGTTAAATTGATAAAACAAAAAACAAACCAACAAAACACATAAAAATTGTATTTCTGGTGGATTGTAAACAGTGGGCAATGTCTAGGTCAGCGAAAAATGATTAGTTGGTAAAATAAGGTATGTATGATAGCAGATAATTTAATTATCATTTGTTAATGACACATACTGAGCTGAATTCAACTTTGCTTCCTCTTTCTCTTTACCGTTCAGATTATTTATTTATTTATTTATTTTTTGTCATTACACCGTTCTTCACAAATGATGCATAAAATGCAAACACAGGCAGGCTCCTCTTTATTCCTTAAATTCCTTGGATATTTCAAAGAGCTACTCATGAAAGGGCTAAGTTCATTTTTTTGGGTATAAAACGAGCGCAGATATCATTTGTCTAATCAATCACCAGAGCTAATCTGATTCAGCAACAAAGATGATGAGGTGCCAGTGGAGCCACATGTTTCTCTCCGACTTGTGTGACCTCCAGCGTGTAGATAAATGATGCCAGAAGGCCTGGAGGCTTGATAGTTCCTTTAGACACTAGAGGACATGTTCACAAAAGATTGATTGTCACTAAAGGTCAAGCTGCGGGTAAGGACACTCGTGACAGCTACTGCTTGCACTTTCTGTCTGCTGCTGCTCCAACAGTCATGCACATTCACAATGCTTAGCCATGCACACAGATAGTGAAGTGAAGGAAGAGACAAGCTGCAGTGAAGAGCAGCCGATGATTTGTCTAGTAGAAAGGATTTGTTTTTCTCTGAGCTGTAGGTAGCCTGTGCAGTGGTGCCAGGCATGGTGGATCATTTGTGGTTACTCTGGAGACCAAGTGTATATTCTCTCACACATCATTATGCAGAGACACAAAGTAATATACAAATGTATCCCAGAGCTTTGTGGTTTGTGTCTGTGTGTGGCCACATCTTTGCATTTGCATGCACATGTGCATTTACACCGCAGGGAATATATGCTCTGGTATGTTCTTGTGTGCTTGTTTGAGGCTATACGAGTGAGCTGGTAGTGAGCAGGCAGTCGAGAGGCAGAGACATGAGAGGCCCTCATATTGGATCTGACAGTCTCCATCAGTGTTGGTGGAAAATATGACGGGTCCCTAAAAGTGGCGTGGGGGTTTAATATTCCAAGCTCCCTCTTTCTGACAATACGCTAGACAAAACAAAGTTTAAAAAAAATAGCCAAATGTTAAGTGAGGAAAAGTGCTGGGGGACAGCACAGTAACTGAGCAGGCGCCCAACACCACCTTCCCAGTCCCCACAGCCCCTTACCTCAGTCCCAGTGGTGATCCCTTCTGGGAGGATGTCAAGTGCTCTTCCAATGCAAAAACAGCCCTCATGCCTTCCGATATAAACACATGAATCTTAGGCTTAGTTAAGGAAGAAATTGTAGAGGTAGCACACTGGGAAAGCAGGGCACTGTGAATTCATTCTTAATGTACTCTAAATCAGAGCAAAGCCTTGAAGGGCATGCATGGGGCTGCTGATTATTTCTATACTAAAGTCGAATCTCCACGGGCTGAGCTGTGTGTTTTCTGCTGGTGTA
>KV751354.1:511951-557066 GCA_001698575.1 Mola mola
CTGCATTAAAATGAACTTCCTAAAGCCTCCATTCGTCTTGCTGACAGCTCTGCTATCGATCGGACTGGAGAGAGGGATGCAGTTGCAGAGCTTTAAATGGCTCTCTGGCCAGCGTAGATGCAGGCAGGGCTGGACTGAGGTCGGAAGGGGAGGAAGAGGAGGGATTGCCAGATTTAGCCGGAGGGTCCACTCTACGCCTGGATTCTGATTACTTTTTGGGTCACCAGCAAAGAACACCTAGATTGACCTGATGGCTGGAATCATTAATACGGTTTACACTGATGCGATCAGATGATGAATTAATCATGCAGGTTTAAAGTCAACACATTAACAAGCCTCTTTGGAACACTTGCAGGCTCTCCTAAATGTATAATAGGAAAACTCAAAGCACGGGGGAGGATCGGAGATGGAAGTCTTTCAGGTGGCTCCACTGACATGCAGTTCATTTCAATCAAAGTCATGTGAACTAACGTTCTGCCGGCTGATATATATTTAATCGGGCTCCAACCCTTATCGTCAGCCATTATCTGGGGAAGATGAGTTGGCACGTTCAGTCTTCATCCCTCTTGCCGTGTGACATCAAGCCCCTCTGCCAAGATAAATAATCAGTCTTTTGATTTTCCTAATGATTAAAAGCTCTATGGCATTTAGTCTGTGTCCTGTGGTGCAGTGGAAACCCCAAAGAGACCAGTGGCTTCCCTCCTCCCTCTGATGAGTTCCATATCTGTCTGCTGGTTGTCATTTATAATCATATTATGCATCACAATGGCATATCCGAGAGCGAGGAAGTCTCTTGTGACTATGTCAATGTTTATTCGTGATCTAATCCATCCCTTAGTATTGCCCTTGATTGGAGCAGCGGACAGACAGAGAGGGTATAATATTCAGGACAACTTACTCGACTTCCCAACTGTGAGCATTTTAATCTACACAAGGCACTGCGGTATTTATATTAAGGACTCGTTAGAGTGGCATTATGAGAAGAGGTTGGGAAGCTTGGGTATTGATGCTTTAATCAGGTAATGAAGGAGTCCATGCAGGTTATAGCGTCTTCAATTTGAAAGTCAATTTGAAAATCCAAGCTCCTGATGCAAGGAATGCTTCAAAAGTGAACTGTGTCTGCTCTTTCTAAAGGCCACACCGTCATATAATACAGTGACATGATATGAGAATCTGTAAAATGGAGAAAGGATATGACAAACAGGGACAGAGAGCAGAGAAATAAGATGAAGAGAAGGGAAATACAGGTGTGGGTAAGGGGCAAGATGGAACAGAGAATAAAGAGAGGAAGCGGAGGTGCTGTGGACAGGCAGTGGGAAGGAGAAATGGAGCATGGGGCAGTAAGACAGGGAAGAGGGAGGCGGTAGAGAGCAGTAGTCGATATAACGGCAGTCATTCATCTCTCTGACAGCCATCCAAATGCTCCACTGGGGGAGACATGAAGCTGTGTCACCACAAATGCACACGCACACACACACGTTTGCATAAATGTGCCTACATACACACACAGAGGAAAGGAATGTTTATGTTGAACATGAACACACAGAGCTCCATGTTCTGGGTCAAAACTGCCTTGCGGGAAGAACTAAGTCAGTGCATACACCATTACTCTGCAACCTGTACAAGCACAAATCATAACCACGGGCATCAGTCAGGAACACGGTTCATAGATGCACTCGCTCACGTGCAAACTACTGAGATTTTCTGTAATAAAGCTGCCATGATTAGAGAATGCAAAGAAAATAACCTGTAGACGATTTTGATAAATTATAACTAATTTTAAGACATATTTCAGGCAATAACACTTGCTTGTTCCCTTGTTCCAGCTTCTTATATGTAAATGTTTCCTGTGTTTCTCTGTTATTTTGGAAAATAAATGAGCATCTTGTTTTTGGACTGATGGTTGAACAATTAGCGATTTATCATGAGCATTATTCACATTTTTTGGATAATTTGTAGACAAATTACTTAGTGGTGAAAATAAGCAGCAGATTTAATCAGTAATTACAGTAATAGGTATTCATATCCTTAAGGATATGAGATGCATATGAGAAATGTAATGCTGTGTTTCCATCACTTCAGAAGACACACTAATTTACATTAATTTGCTGGAGACTTTCTTAGCACTCTTCAACCTAAAATTTATGTTACGTCCAAGAGAATGTTCCCACAATGTGGATAGTAAATGTTCACTACACACACTCATGCACGCATATATGCACACACACACACACACACACAGTCTTTGTTTCCCAGTCCTGGTCATGGCCCATTGGCTGATGCCTGCCGTCCATCTCCCATGATTCATGGTTAAGCGACCTGCTGTAAAGCAGTTCTGAATCACTGGGCCGAAGACAGCCTGTGGGTCATTAAGGCACAGCGGCTGGACATGCTGTTCGAGCTGCTGCACCACTGTCAGCTCCGTGCTTCAGTCTAGCACAACAGGAAGCGAGGAAGCAGGTCTCTATGTGTGGTTCTACTGTTCATTGTGGCTTTGCTAGGAAGGTTATATCAACAGTTAAATGCACTCAAAGACTGTGAGCTCACTATGACAGTGAGAAACTAGAGAGTTGTCTTTCCTTTGGCTGGACACTGCCACTGCCCCACGTTTCCACAAAATTAGCCCCTCTAGTCATTACAAAATCCTCCCTCTTAATCAGCTAAAGAAAAGAGACACGGGTGCCAAGTACACTCCTGCCATCCTCTATTAGCATGGGCCCCAAGAAAGGTGAAGGAGGCACCCGTCCATACTCTAATCACTCGTTAATGATCCCCTCCTCCGCTACAGTGCTGACAAACACTGACAAACCCCTGACCCTGACAGGGGAACACCCACATTAAGCCCTCTTCCTCCCCCCTTATTAAGAAGCTCATCTCTCAGCCCCCAGTCTCTCTACACCAACCAGGGTCCAGCAGGATCCATACCACCCCAAACCAGCACCAAGATAAACAGCCATGATGAAATGGTCCGTGTCACTCTCAGAGTGAGGTGCAAACTTTGAGTAAATTCCTTTCAGCAGATTGAGGGAGAGGAGGAAGAGAGTATAGATAAACAAAGCTGGAAACAAAAAAGGGAACAGCAGCAGGAGACTTTGGACTGTGGAAAAAAACTGTTTGTATCCTGTTTTTTTTCCGTTGATAGTGATTTCCATTCCAGCTTGGGGTTGGGGGAGTCAGCAGACTCTTTTCAACATCACACAAGACATAATTACAGAGTGCACCAATGCCAGCCTGCCTCAATTTCTCCTAAATACTCACACCCCAAATTACGGGTTACCTCCTCCGAGTAAAACCTGCTTTTCGGAATGAAAACGTCAGAGACAAACAGAGAAGACGGGAAAGGGCGTTTGTAGAGGAAAGACCCGGTTTAACAACTTTGTTTCACAATGACAGAGAAAGCCTTTGTTAGAGCTGGTTACTGGCAGGCCTTGGATAATGACAGGTGTGGACACTGGGACCACAACAAAGGTTGTAAAAGACATACACACGGCAAGAAATACCAGGCAGTGCATTAATGTTATATATGCAATATAAATGACAACTGAAAATCTGCTAAGGAGATCTCCAAAAGGAAACGAGCTAGAGAAAAACATTAACTTCACACTAGCCTATGACCTCACTGGTTTGGACCGCAACTCCCAATCACAGTCGCGAATGAGTACTCAGTCTTAAAACCTTTCCCCAACTCGGCCATCTTTTCAGTCTTGTTTTCCTTTTCTTTAGTTCTATTTCTTTAAAGATGAATATTGGTCAGATTGAGGATGATTCATTAAATTCACAGAGACTGCTGATCAGCTACAGGCAAGTGGCCAAAGACTAGGCTCAGCTAGTGCTTTGTTGTGCAACAGCAGAGAGTTTTCTTCTGTGGTTATTAGAAGATAAAAAGGGATCCCATGCATGGCTCTTTTACTGATAGAACAAGATTCAGGTACACTGATGCTGCCTCCTGATTTATTGACAACACTCATCTGGAATCTCTGCTTTTTGTCTCTTTCTGCTACTTCGTCACACACAGGCTCTGTTCATCCTCTATGGAGAGTAAGAGCTGAAGTGTTGTGGTAGACCAGCGCTTTGATTTACACTACTGATTAGTATCTGTTCTGGTGTTAGTGTAAGTGTTAGCAGACACTCATGAAAGGTACAGTAAATGTTACCTTGTTAGAGTAAGCATACATTAGTATATAGTATTTCCAAACCAGCCAATAGGGGTCACAAACCAGTGGATTTCTAGTGCGAGTCCCAAGCCAGAAAAAATTGTGAGGGTTGCGTCACGAATTTCATAACATAGCATCGGGCCACGATTGCCGCTGATGCTGTTGACAAAAGGGTACTGGCAGAAGTTGAACTACTGTTAGTCATAAAACAGGAGGAGGGAAACATGTTAGGAGACAGTGAGAGAAGAGGAAAGTCAAGAGTGTAGGATTGAGAGTATGAACTCTAAATGTTGGCACGATGGCAGGCAAGGGTAGAGAGCTGGCTGAAATGATGCACAGAAGAAAAGTAGATGTTTGGGGTCTGCAAGAGACCAGGTGGAAGGGTAGCAAGGCTAAAGGAATTTGAGCAGGGCTAAAAATGTACTATCACGGTGTGGACAGGAAGAGAAATGGAGTAGGTGTGATCCTGAAGGAGGAGTATACAAAGAATGTTGTAGAGGTGAAATGAGTGTCGGACAGGGTCATGAGGATGAAGCTGTTGAAGGCGTGATAATGAATGTTGCCAGTGGTTTTGCACCAAAAGTAAGCTGTGAGATGGAATAGAAAGAGAAATTCTGCTGCAAGTTAGATGAAGTAGTAGACAGTATTCCAAGGAGGGATCGAATGGTGATTGGAGTGGACTTCAATGGGCATGTTGGTGTTGGTGTGAATGAAAGGGAGGCAAGCTGAATGGTGAGCTTACATGGAGTAGAGGTGGAAAAGGTCCATGAGTTTAAGTACTTCGGGTCAACTGTTCAGAGAAAAAGGCGTGGTAAAGAGGTGAAGAAGCAAGTTGAGGCAGGGTGGAGTGGATGGAAAAAAGTGTCACGATTGACCTGTTACAAAAGAGTAGCAGCAAAAGTGAAAGGAAAGGTTAACAAGAGGGTAGTGCGACCAGCAATCTTGTTTGGCTTGGAGACAGTGGCACTGACCAAAAGACGGGAGGCAGAGCTGGAGGTGGCAGTTAAAGATGTTGAGATTCCCTTTGGGAGTGTTGAGGACGGATAGGTTTAGGAACAAGTACATCAGAGGGCCAGCAATGGTCAGACATTTTGGAGAAAAAGTTAGAGAGGACAGACTGAGATGGTTTGGACATATGCAGAGGAAGGACAGAGAAAATATTGGTAGAGGAATATTCATTATGGAGCTACCAGGCAGGAGGCAAAGATGAAGACCAACAAAGATTTTCATGGATGTGGTGAGAGAAGACATGCAGATAGTTGGTGTAAGAGAAGAAGATGCAGAAGACAGGGAAAGATGGTGGAGGACTATTCACCATTGTGACCCCATACAAAATACCCAGCTAGCCGAAAGAGGAAGACTATATTGTATTTCCATGTACCTTTAGGACATTAGGGATTAGGAGAATTCCTTAAATGAAGAAGAAACTAAAACAATATTTGTAGTAGTTTAATAATTGAATTTATTCATTACAATAAGTAACAAAAAGCAACAGTCAATTAGTTACACTGCCAACATTGTGCTTCATTTCAGAGAAATACAAATTGTAATTAAGATTAAAAAAAAAAAAAAAATCAAAAACTGAGGGCAGCTACACATCTTTGTGCTGCAACTACCCCGCTGATACTTTCATCCTGACTTAAATTGAGTTAGAGGGGTTTTTTTTGTTTGATTGGTTGTTTCTGCAACTAAAATTCTATTAATATTTTATGACTTTTAGTCAATTCTGCGATCTGGCAACACGACAACGATGCTAAAACATGTCTGATGTGCAAAGAAACAACAAGTGTTCAAATCAGACTACCAACTTAGTAATCATCCCTGGCTGCACATAGATGTACAAAGGAGTCTGGCATCATGTGATGGATGTACACACTACTATGGAAAACTGGCTTAGGACAGCTGGACTGCCAAAAACCTACCTAAAATTGGCCACCAAAAAATACTGCATGCCTTGGAGCTGGTAGCTGGTAACCAGTTTGACCAGTTTGAGCTAGGCTTTTGACATCAACTATGGGCAAATATCAGCTATCATTATCTTGCTACATATTTCCAGCAGGGATACCTCAATTGCTTGATGACTGGCAGTGTTCTAATGTTTGTTAACTCACTACTTTTTGATCATCACCCCTGTTAGACAGAGATTTAGCCTGTAGCATGTTACTGCATGAAGCTGTAATGGCTGCTGCCACTTTGGAAGCTAGGTAGACAGCTGAGAGAAATGGACAGGTTTTAGCTTCACTAGCCACTCAGTTGTAGCAATTAACAACCCTCATTACTACTTCGACTGCTCCTTCGTCATCTTCTCCAGCACTGGCTCCATTTGCTCTTCTGCTCAGCGATGCCCCTGACCCTGGGTTGGAGTTCCTGTCCTGTCTTCAGCAAGGCTAAGGCTACGTCACTGCCCCCTCTTCGGCCTTACGATTGCTCCATTGACCTCCAGATCTTTTTCAAGACCTGGAGTGAGCATGTCCACCACGTCCATTCTGTGCTCCAACGTCTAGTCAAGAACTCCCTGTTCATCAAGACTGAGAATACAAGTTTCATGCTCTTAGCAGTAGGTTTATGGCCTTTTCCTGTGTCCCGCAAACAACTGCAGCTGTGCGCCATTACTCTGCTTTGTTTCTAATTCATGTTACTACAACTTAGAATGATTCAGCGTGCAATGTTTGTGCAAACTTTGAATGTTGCGCCGAAAAAATGTCTGTTTACATTTTTCCTTCAAGTCCTAACTTTTCAAGGCATAACTACAGTTTTGTCTCTTTAGATGATAAATTACATTGGACAGTAAACTTACAGAAGCCTGGGATTCATATTTGCATTAGTGTTTTTTTTTTTCTAAAAAACATTGGAGCGCCAAACTGCACATAATGCCAAATTCTCCATAATGCTGCTTTAAATGTTTTTCCTTTAAATTTGGTGATATAACACTTGACATAATAAAAGAATGCTGACTAGGATTGTTTATATACAGACACACACATGCATGCAAACAAATATACACACAAACACAATGTGTTATCTGTTATTGTTTGTCAAGGGTTTTACCCACATGATCAAAACCTGAAGCGCAACGAATTCAAAACCCACGCCATGTCAAAGCCATATTGTCCACCAAGAACTTTTATCACATCAAACACATCACTCTGTGTTCTACAGTTTTCTACAGAAGAGTCAATCTGCAAAACACTCTAAGTTGTTGTTTTTGTTTGGTTTTTTTCAATTCACATATGCCACATAGTAAACGTCACTCCTCTCGACCCTGTTGGACTGTAGGCTGAACACTGGAAATCCAGGCAGAAACAACATCCTGTCCCCGGCCTCTAGGAAGTGACCTCAGCTTCAGAAAGGCCAGATAAAACGTCCACATCAGAAACAAAAACAACAGGCAGGCTGTAATGAGCTATCCACCAGGCTCTAGTGTGTTCTGAGGGAGACCAGGTGGTGTGACAGACATATGACTCTGATTAGGGGGCCTTCATAGAAACAAGAGGAGAGTGGAGGGGGGGCAGTAGGGTGAGCTATGCAGGGCCAATTGGGACGCTTTGTATATGATGCTACTACTAGTTGTGTTCAATGACTTCTATTAAGCCTTGGGAAAACTCTGGCACACATGACTGGTCCATTTGCCATTTTGACCAAAAGCAAGGGGGTACAGTTTTGGTATTGTAGCACCCATCTCTCTCTCTCTCTCTCTCTAACCTCATTACATGACTGACGTTTTTGGCACTCATCTCATGTACACTCATGATTAAACTCTGCTCTGCACACATCCTCTAACTGGAGGGAGAGATACAGTATGTCAAAGGGACCTCTGGCCTCACCCTTCGATAGTTAGTTTGATCCCAGTGTATTGTGCTGCGTCTGACTGGACTGTTTAAATGTCTACTGTTATCAGGGAACAAACAAGCGAGACTGCCAGCCAGGTGGGGAGGATAAGGCATGAAGGGGAAAAAGAGGCCATTCTTCTCATTGTGTGAAAGAAATTGTGTAGGAACAAGCGCCTGTCAACCCCCAGCAATGACCACAGAGGCAGAAAAGAGGGAAGCGTGAGTTAAGGGCACCAAACAGTAAACAACAGAAAAATGGATCAATACTTCTAAATTAATTTCCCCCTACTTCTCTGTCATGTGTTTCCTTCCTTCCCACTTGTCTCTTCTCACTTTGGCCCATATTGAAACAATTTAATCTGCGTAAATCAAATTCCAAAAGACGAACCCAGACTTGCCGCTACATGGACCAGATAAACGTTTGCATGATATCTGCATCAATGGTGTGCATTGATAATAAGGTGAACCAGCAGCTGAGGCTATCGTATTGGCATTTCCTTCGACTGACTCTCTCTCTTGCCTCTTCCATCACCTTCATCTGTTCTTCCCAACAATTTGACACCCAAGTTTTTAAATAGACAGAGAAGGAGCATCTCTGTGTCCTTCAGACTCCTCCTTCAGATGCCCTCTAAACAACCAGGGCCCAAGAATACTGGACACAGCACAGAAAACAACAAGATGAGAGGAAGAATAACTTTTTTAACCTTGATTCATCATCTCTTGCAATGGCATACGGCACTGCATGATCCATTTCTATTTGCTGGAGTGCCTTTTAAATCCACGACATTGTGCGTTTCTTACCTCTCTGTCCTTTAGCTTCATGGCCAAAACCAGCTGGTTGCGATGGTTAGTGAGCGCTTCTCGGTAGTTTCCCTTGGAGAAGAATGCTGAGCCCAGATTACCATGGGCACGGCATTCCCCTGTTTGGTCACCTAGACAAGAGAGAAACAGAGAAAAGATGGAGAGAATGAAGATCAAGGGTCAACAAAGCATATTGCATAGTGTATATTTCATGTCATCCCTTCGCCAGTGTTAATCAGCGATGTAATGAAGCATATCCATGCCACTGATGTGCCACTGCACCCTTAAAAGGGAAAGTGTCGGTTCTAAGTTCTCCACAGTACAGCAGTTTCCCTGACAGTTGGTGGAGTTGATCTCAGTGCTCCAGAGGGTGAGATGGGAAAGCCTTATTATTTCTGCCTGACAGAGAGGCCCCACAGACAGTGCCAAAGCAAAGCACAGTCTTTTGTGCTCCACCTGAGAACCACAGCTCCTTATCTCCAGCTGCTCCGCCCAGTCATGTGTCAAACTGTGTGGGGGTGAGAAGAGTGGAGCCAGTCTGTACTACTCTCGTTTTTCATTTTTTTGTCCAATCCCACCACCATCTATAGATTTTTTTTTCCCCTCGCTATCTTTCTCTAAAACCTTATCTCACTATCTCACACCCGCACAGTGTATCCATGCTCACAAAAACATTTATTTCTGAGCAAAGAAATGGGTCAAATCCTGTCAGTTTCTTGCAGATTTAAACAGCCCTCAAATGGGGAAAAAATGTCTCCTTGAGAATGGAGGTAGACATTAAGACTGTTGTCATCTTGGTGTGTTGAAGCCAGAAGTGACCTTATTTGGACGTGAGAGTGAAACAAGGGGGACTTTGCTGAGTGGATGCTAGATGCTCTCTATAACAAGAATTAATTGGTGCTTTGAGCTAAATGCTAATTTTGGCATGCTAATACAATAATTATATTGACACGCCAATATTTAGCGTGTCCATTTTTTACAATTGGACAACTGGAATTTGAGAAATTAGAGCATGCTTTAATCTGATGACAGTAATAGAATTGGACCATCAGTAGTATTAATCATCTAGGAACATGAATACCTGTACAAAATTCATCTAATACTTGCAAATACTGGCTAGTGCGGGCTGGATATTGATGTTATGAAAATGAGTATTTCTCTTTTGATTTTTTGGACTGTTTTCCAACCGTTGTTGAAAAAAAAAACAAAAATCACGCAACTTATGATCTTACCAGAACTCAGGTTCCTGGACATTGTGTTCTGCATTTCACTGACTAAATGCTTCCAAACAGTAATTACCTGACAATATTACCATATGTTCCATGGTTGCCCAGTTAAGGCTTCTTACCTAAGGTCTTGGCCACTTCCAGGTCCTGCTGCATGTAGCCAGTGCTCTTCTCGGTGTTGCCCAGTGACCAGTGGGCGCTGCTGAGGGCTGAGAAGACAGAGCCACGTAGCTTGAGACTGCATGTGCCGATCTTCAAAGCGGCTTCCAGCACCACAATAGAGGCTGTGTGGTGGCTTGCTGTCAGCAGCTCCTGGCCAACAACAGACACCACGACAAAGGGACTTTTGTCCAGCTTCATCTTTTGCAGCTGCTGATATGTGGGCTCTAGAGACTCTGTGCAGGAAGGACATGAGTAAGATACATATTAAAATCAGACTCCGAAATATGCTAAAACACAACCTTGTGCTGAGATGGTGACTGATAGCAATATCGGAGTCTGATTGCAGTAACTGTGTTACGTTTTTATAACACAGACAATCAAGACTGCTGTCTGAACTCTGATTCTGATTTTGCCTTTCTCTGGGTGTGTTTTGTCAGCCTGGGTAAGCATTGCCTGTAGCTTGGCTGAGTGATGGCTTTCACTGACAATTTGACAATAAGTCAACATGTGAGCCATATTTCTGTTCCCTCCACTTTGACTGGTGTAATCTCAGGCAATTTCCAACAGCTTTTCATAAAACTGCTACAAGTTTAGAGCATTGTGGGCAACTGTCGTTACAGACCTCACAGTGAAATTACATTTCTGTCGTCTTTGTGTCAGTTGATATGGTTGTTGAGAGGAGGCTGAATGGGTTGTGAGGTTGTGACTTTAGAGAGTGATGGGGAAACTAATGTAGCTGATGCACAACAGTAGCAGCAGCAGATGAATGCAGAGCAAAGGAGACACACAAGGTGACCTTTAAAGAGGCTGAAAATACACACAATGACATAAATCAATGGTGGGCCGCCGGGATTTCGGGATCCACAGCCCCTTCAGATTACAAAGCCCTCTGGCAAATGTCGAACAACAGCAAGGGGGGCAAGCAACGCATGCCCAAGTGTGTGAGTGTTGATAAATTTTCTGCGCTGGTGCATATTTGCATTCATGTATAGGAGGGCATCTTGGAGATGTTAAACTCTTATGGCCTATGTATTTGCAAATATTGTGAGCACAGCTGATACTAATTAGGTCAAAGCACTTTATGGGAGCCTGCGTGGTGTAACCGTGCCCGTACAATCTGGCTGTGTGTGTAGTCCACATTTAAGGATAAGACACAAGCATTCATATACTAATTCTTTCCTTTGTTTACACAAACATTTAGTATGTAGTCACAATATCTGTACCAACTCAATACTTCTTGGAAACACGAGCAGACACTAATTCACCGAAACACACACACAATATGCAGTCCTAACCCACACAGGCACTCAAAAGCAAAATTGATGATGCTCTTTCAAGAGCATCGCTTCAGCTCCAGCACTTGGCAGAATGTCGAGCTTACAGAGACACTGTGTGCATATAATATCCATTCATAGCTTGTAATTGCCTTCAGAGTGACACTGAGAGCTGTGTCATAAATCAAAATACGGTGAGAATCATTTTTTTCAAAAAAGGTGTCACGGCTGCTGCATTCATAAACAGGTAGTTATGACAACATCCGGGCGCGTTGTTTTACACCCATTGTCAAGCAAGCGTATGGAGTCAAATACTAAAGCTGAAGTGTTTACTGAACCTTGTATTATGCTATGAAGAACAATAAGCCCCGCTACTTGGTGAGATGCACACAATCAGCGGAACGCTATAACGCAGAGTAATTTCTCCACTTTTGTCTAGTACACACACACACACACACACACACACACACACACACACACACACACAAAAAAAAGCTTTGTAAGGTTGCATTTCCAGTCAGGACCACACCTTAACGCAATGACAGGATACTTGTTGGCAAAATAACTTAAAATAACTGCAATGCACCAAATAAAATGGTCACAACAGTGTGACCCATCGATCCATTTCAATAGTTATGGAGAGTGGACATGTGGTACAGAGAAAAAAGCTATACAAGGCTTTGGCTATGCATCTTGTTAGGAGAATCAGCTGAGTGTTTGTTCTTTTAAATGAAAAGTAAAAGTACAGATTATAACCATTCTCATTTTTTAAAGAAAAATGCGATACTTTATTGATCTCAGTTGAAATAATGTCCCTCTTTTCTTGCCTCAGTGTTTAAAAACACTCTGCTCAAAATCCCCTCAGCCGGACACATCCTAATGACCAACATTCAGTTAAAGGTAACGGTCCAGCTCAGTTCAATAACTGCCATGTTGTGAAACCATCTCCTCCGTGATTCATTTGGAGAGAACTTCAAGTGAACAACTCCTTTTTCAGTCACAATATGTGGAAAACAGTCCAATAATTAACCATTTAATGGACTGCGTGCGCTCTCTCCCGCCTCAATCAGCTGAATGCGAGACAGAACTGGAGCAGTATAAACGCCAAGAAGATTACCCATGTGATTACGTACAATCTAAACTATAGATTTCAACATCTTTGAATAGCTGCAAATGATCGGAGGTGGAAAGCGGGGGGGGGGCAGATACAGTAAGAAGAGGTGAGATTGGACTACTTTCCACTTGTGTGAGAGCCCTTTGTTGTGGGAAATACAGTATGAGTCACATGAGAGCACAACAGCTGCTCCACTCCGGAAAAATTAGAAGAAACCTTGATCTATGCTAGCAGGACTGGGAGCATGTGTGTCAGGGAGAGGGGGCTGAATTGTATATGACACACTAAGAATTTGGGGATTATACATATAACATTAAATCTGCTGCGGAAACACAGCGAGCTTTGATGAATTCGCTTCACACTGTGTCCTTGGAGACATCTGCCTTGATATTGTTCTCTGTGGTTCATTATTTGCCTTCTTCAATCCTAATTTATTTATTTTCCTATTTTTGTGTGGATGTCATCGGATGGATCTCCTTGCTCTGTTGCAGAAACAACAAACATGAAGGTGCTTTGGGAGGACTGTAAACATCACAGTGTGTCGAGATGTCTGTGGTAAGATAAATGACTACGATAAGTGAGCACAGCAATCACAGCTAGATACAATCAACTCTTTTCTGGCAACAAGGCAGCAACATGGAGTTTATTCAAAGAAGGGAATAATGTAGTGTTTACAGAACTGTAGAATTAACTGTAATTATAAGGGGATTACAGTATTTTTGTGTAATTGAAATGTGGTTATAACCTCACACAAACAAGAAGAAAACCAGAGTGTATATGCATGTATGGGTATATGTATATGTGTATATGGGTGTACAGTATGGGAATATGGCTTCATGCATATGGGTTAACAGGCTATATAAGGGGTTCAAACAGTGGAACAAAGTTTTTAAAACCACCATAAATTCTAAATAACAATTACAATGGTTGCAGAGATTATCGACAAGGTGATCCTCACAGCAACACATGCAACTCTCCCCATTTTTCTGGATTGGGGACCGATTAGGGACGCACACTAGGGTGAGGGATCAAAGCACTGACTGGAGCCCTGTAAGGGACTTGATTCGTAATCCCACTCCTGGTGGATTTCTGACCATTACCACCTTCACCTGCAAAGTGTGTGTTACAGTCCTAACCATTTTTGCAATGCGCGGGTCCACTCCTGTCCTCACTTGCTAAATACTCTGACTATCCATGATTGCATTTCACAAATTTTGTGCCTTCTGTCCCAAACCAAAACTCCGTGCTTTACTGTGCAGTACACTGTGCACTACAGAAATGCATATGGGTCTGTATAAATGTTGTAAACCATGAATTAATTCATAATAGTGTAAAGATAAGTCTACTTTATAATGCAATGAGTACACCTAATTGTATTATTATTTTAGAATGTGTTGGCTGTGTTATTTTTGTTTTATTTATGTGTCTTACCGCACAGATTCAAAGAAAGGAGTGCCTTTACAGTAAGCTTGTTCACATATTTGGTCTGTTTATAAGCCATATATGCCTGGATCTATATTTATAAGAAGTGACTTTTTAATGTCAAAATAGCTACCTCAAAGAGGGAACAAAAGACATATAAGGTTTTATCTTAATGGTAGAAGCTACTGACATTGAAAAGCCTCCTGCAAGAGCTCCATTGCTTAAAGAGCAAGTTGCTTCCTTTTCAAAGGAGAAAACTCAACCCTCACCTACCTTTCACTTAAGAGGAGACTTTGGCTGAGTAACACTGATTATCCTCCCTGTTTGCTGGTGTAACATTGATTGTTGTCCCTCAGTACCAGAAGCCCCTCTGAGAGGATCATTGCTCCTAATCCTTTGACCTAACTACCCCTCCTCAACACACCTTGGATTAGGTCCTCTGCTGATTTCCTGGCACTGTGGGAAATAGGGCAAACAATTAAGAGATTAAATGGCTTGGGAAAAAGGTCTGGGCTCGCACCCAAAGTCCTTTCTTGTTTTGGCTCCACTGACAGGCTCATACTGTTACTGATGCGCAGATGGGCATTGAAAAATTCTTTTTCCTTTGCATTTACAAACAAACATTCAGAAGAGCCCTGTATTAGATCAAAGAAAAACTGATCCCTTGGTGAACAAAGCCCCTCAGAGCTGCTGATCACGTTGTTTAGTTATATAAATTCTGGATTATAACACAAGGCCAGACTTATTCACAGGAGTTTTAAGCACTGTTAGGTAGAGAGATGATGATATGGCAAGGCTGCAGGATGACTCGGTCCGTGTTGGCAGTCGGTCCAACCCGGATCTGAAGAATATTAAATCCACTGCAGTGGTCAACGGAGGGAAAACTGCTGCCAGGTTTGTTTTGAGGCTCATTAGGCCGGCCTGCACTGATTACTCACGGATAATCAGGTCACTGCAGTTGGCTGATACAACAGATAATGCAGAATAAAACCACTTTATCAACAATCTTGGCTTGAATACGCTTCTTATAAATCCACTTCGCTTCAGGTAAAAAGGCTTACACAGTGGCAGACGCAGACAATAGCATTAGTGTTGGATTCTCATTAAGATAACAGAATATCTGTGCGTGTGATCAGGCAAACTGACAATAGGATACGCTGAAGCTGCAGGCACCAGTCCAGAGGAAAGTACTTGACACCCACAGTCAGTCACAAAGGCCAAAAGATGGACAGATAGAGAGTTGGCCTGCCTGCCGAACGGGTTAAAAAACTAACAGCTAAAGTCACCCCAATGCGCTTATTGACAGTCAGAGTGTGAGGATTATCTGAGACAGGCTGCCAAACACTTGTAGGACAAAAGGTGGAGATGGTGTCGCAGAGAGACAATGACATGCAGACACGTGAACACACTGTCAGGAGCAACAAAGTCTCATTGCCATTTAACAATCGTTTTTATTTTTGTCTGAGAGAGATGAGAAAATAACGCGTTGGCATAAGAGTTTCACAATTTGTTGCAAATAATTTAAATCGCAATATGGCTTAAGTGCATTATCAAGATCGCAAGAGGCTGCAAAAAAAAAAAAAAAGGGTATCAGAAAGGCCTACAGTAATAATAATAGTGCTGCAGAGATGACCTTAGCAACAAATCTTTTCTGCAGATAAAGTATATAGTATATGGTAATGTCATACCATCATGACTTTTTTCATTGAAAATGAAAATTGTGCCAAAAAAAATATAATTTTCACTATCATTATTACTAAAACATGGTGTGGCAGAAAGAAACAATGTGATATTTTGACCGATTTTATTTTGGGCAAAAAAAAGAATAAAATTGCTGGTAAAAATACATCATCACCAGACCAGACATTTCTCATTTTCAAGATAAAATATGTTGAGTTAAGTTTGTTTAAGTTTGAGTGTGTGAAACTTATTTGTGTGCGTGAAACCTTAGCATTAAGCCAATAGTATGTTAAAGTCATGCTGTTTCCAGGAAAATAAGACAGTATGCGCTGACACTGACATAAATATCCCACAATGCAATGCAGTATTGAAAGCATCAAAATAAGAGACAGTTTTAAGTTTTTTTCTCACCCAGTTTGAGGGTTTAATGGCAGAGGGTGTCACATCTGTACAGTTTGTGAAAGGACCAGTGAGACAATTTGTAATTTGTGATTTTGGGCTATCCAAATAAAATTTGATTTGATTTGATTTGATTAAATTTGAAGCTCTCAGGAAATGACAAGATACAGACTGAGCAATATGTACATAAAAGAGGTGCATACTATGTTGAATGCTTGCACATATAGCGAGCATGTAGTAATACATAATGTGAGTACACAGAAGACTTGAAAACAAATATTTACCTCGTAATGGCGACTTCATAGCAGCTTCTACCATGCCCACCAATAGCTGCAGGCTCTTGGGGTCTTGGGCCAGGCCAGAGGCAAATGCGGCCAGTGCGTCGGCATGGCGGCCAAGGTACTGAAGGGCAACACCCTGTCGGAAGTATGCCTGTAGAGGGGGAGAGAGGAGAGAGGCATCAGGGCCCTGGTGTCGCTGCTACAGCATATGGCTTATACAGACACATCAGCAGACACACTCATTTCATGCCATTTGCATTTTTTTTTTCCACATAAGCAGTTCCCTGAACCTATCTTCTTTGTATTCCCATAATAGAGTGATCACCAGGTTTTTTGTACCTGTTAATTGGAGATAAGTTTTACATAAACGCACATGTTACTCTCTGGCTGGCTGTCTACTCAGAAGCAACTACTGTTTTATTATTCAATAGTTTTTGGGTTGTTTTTTTTTTGTTTCGTGTGTTTGCTGACGGAGAGAACTACACGCGAGCACTGGGATTTCTCTTTGGCTGTGTTGGAATAAAAAGTAAAGAGGAAGAAAAAGGAAAATGAGAGAGAGCTTCTTGGTCTCTGTGGTGTGCAGCCAAATAAGAGACTCCCCATAAATACTTGAGATTGTGCATTCCCTTAGTCAGAACGCATTTATAGAACGATAACTGGCCAGAGTGTATTTCTGTCATATTTACACATAAGATGTGTTCCGTTTTAGATACATGACTGACTCATCAAACGGACAAATATTAACTGCTTTTGTCATCCAAGTCACAATATTGGGGGTGTAAAAATGTAATACCCCTGAGACATAAACTGAATGTGAATGCTGACATATTTTATTTTTCTGTGAGTGACTAAAATGTTTTGGAACATTCTTCAGTTTAAAAACTAAAACAGACGCTGTGTCTGAGATCCAAAGCCCCATCAATAACAGTGCTTGTTTTTATTCTTCTTTGTGTCTGGTTGGATTCACCCGCAAAAAGACATATTTTATCCAAGCAAGTTTGTAAGTTAGTATGTTTGCGCCTACGGTTCTGATCAGACAATTATCTTGGTGAGTTGTTGAACCTGACATCGGTCCAGCTAAACAACAGCAGCAAAGAGAGGGATGGAACTAGATCCAGATCATTTACTCATGATCCAAACCACTAACTCTCCCCAAGAGAAAGCTAACTGCCTCTCAGAATAGACATATCTGGACTTGTGTGTCTAAAACCCAAAATTACAAAAGTAAAATAAGGGGGAGACATCGTGTGCGAGGCAAAGAAACAGCAAAATCTTTCTAAAATTACCCAACCCTTCCCTCTCAAGTGTTTCTGGGTGGCGGTACTTATGTGTGTGTGTGTGTGTGTGTGTGTGTGTGTGAAGGGGTGGTTAACAGCAGTCTTGGCTGCCGTCTGGCCACCTCCTCACTGAACAGGCAGTCACTCTGCTCACAAATGACACGAAGGCTAATTTTCCATTAGCATCTTAGAGGCCTTTTCATTAGTCTTCCCAAGCTCCTCTCCTGGCATCACGAGGAAGTGAAAGAGGCAAGGAGGATTAGGGAAAATGAGACATGACAGTGAGTTTATAGAGACCAGTAATTAATTTTGCATCCGTCCGAGCCCCCCACTGACTACCAATCTCTCTTCAGACCTGCTGTCACTCTGCAAAGTTTTTACCTGCCTGCACTTGCATCACAAGTCCATTGAAAATGATGAGAAAAGAAATTAGATTCAAAGCATTAACCTTTGTTGTAACACAGTTATTATGTAAGGGGCAGGGCAGGGTACCCGCTCAATATTAATTGCATCTTGTGGTGGTGGAGTCTGGACAGTTGAGGGGCCCGCAAACGTTTCGCCCAGGGGAACAAAAGACATTTAAAAGCACTTCTCCTTTTGATTAGATTTAGCCTACAATATGACAGCTGACCTTGAGATCTCTGTTTCGATCCCTTAAGTGGCTTGCCCTGACTGACACGACCGGCAATACAGTAGGAGATCAGCCATGAATGAAATAAGGCAAGCTTCGAACAAAAATTGCCGTTTTCTATAATCCTTTCATTTTCCCCTATCCTGCCCTGCGTAAGGCTGAAAGACTCAAGTGTGAAGAGAGTGCATTAAAACACTGGAAACACAAGAGCGAGGATAAACGCATAAACCAAAGAATCAATGTGCCGTACAGCCTTATGAGCCATTTTTTCTCTTCCATTAATCTGCTGCTACCTTCAAAACACCTCGTGCCGCCGCACAAATACATGAACGTATGATATAACCACAGCGTTTGCATAATTCAACAAGTCAATTCAGCATCATAAAACAGAAGGTTTGCTTGAGTCTATAGTACAGTGGTTGAATGCTGGTGTAGGGAGTGCAGCAAATAGTGCACAGGAATTAATACCAACAGGTTTGCTGCCCTATCACCATGAGGCATTATGAAAGAGCAGAGAGCAAAATTTTACCCCTACACATTTTTTTCAATTCGTGCTTAAGAGGATCTTTTCTAAAAACCCAGCAGCATCTGCTTTGAGCTGCTGTTACAGTGATTAGCACAGCCTCTAGCTGCAAGCAAGAGAAACTGAGAGAAAGAGAGCATGCATTAGATGCAAGGAGAGTACTCCTCAGATTAACTTTGCCTTACCAACATTACATTACATTCACACCAGAATGCTACAAGTCGCTGCTAAATCTCTCAGCGAAAAATCCTTCCCCTAAACAGGATGGATATTAGAGAAAGTCCTCCAAAGGCAAAGTTTTCTTTCAAGAAATGTGACGCATCTGGTCTGGGCCTTGTTCAACAAGACATCCAAACACCACGCCTTCAAATCATATGTTTTGCCTAAAATTCAATCCAAGGTAAATCACTGAAACGTCCTGCATCGCTGCCCCCTCTGTTTAATACAGCAATGTACTGATACCACAGAACGGCTTAAGTGGGAAGGGTTGTCGTTTTTACCCGTGTGTGTGTGTGTGTGTGTGTGTGTGTGTGTGTGTGTGTGTGTGCGTGAGGGAGGCTGGAAAACACATATGAGCAAGAGAGAGGATAAAAGCTTTTCTTGTTTCTCGAATATTTTAATATTTCATGAATGCTTGTTTGATGTAGTTTTAAATATTCATGTTTTTATGCTAAGGAGGAAGGGGGAAATGATGCAAAAAATAAGTTAGTCACTGTGGAACACTCTGCTATATGCTATGGGGTAACGGACGTTCTCCACACACATACACACAAGTGCGCTCATGCACTCCACAGTTGCATGTTCTCCCCTTCTCGCTAACAAGACACTTACAAAGAAACATGGACAATTTTCTCCCAGCGAGAGCTCTGTTGTTCACAACACGGCCAGAAGTCAGAGCAGCTGAACACAAAGTTGACACAATTAAAATTGGAGTGAGTTTGGAGCAAGACCAGCTGTTAGAACCTCTTCTTCTATTAGCAGATTAATGCCACAGCATACGTCCTTGCCCCCTGCTCAGGCGCCTCTTCAGTACACTGTAACCCTCAGGGGTGTCGTCAGCCCCTGGGAGCACATCGTGTTTGCACATTTGGGATCTTGGTGTAACTGGTTTAACGAAAGAACATCTCGACTCACTGTGCCAAATGGGTATGAACAATGATCCATGTTTTGGTTAATAAAAGAGCTGGGAAATATATACGAAACATATTATCATTATAATATAAGAATATATATTGTCTGCGATTATGAAATGTTAAATGTTGTTTTTTCCCGATCTTAAAGGCTACATTACATTTAAAACATTACAATACATGTTGTTGTTGTTTTGTTTTTGTTTTTTCAGAACTTAGTATTGTACCTGTTCTAATATTTGCCTTCACTCACTTCAGTCACTGAATCTGTCACACATATTAGAATTAGTGTACAAGACTACTGGCAGTGTTTTAACCTTTGCCATGCTGCCTGATACGCTCACCTCACTTGTAAATCTACACCCAAAATAGTTGAGAAACCCAATAATCCCTGACACAACTTTATGCAGAAAAAACAAGGAAGAAAGTATCCTGGAAAATAGATCACATCCTCTCTTCAGCCAGTCAGAGCCTTTGAACTTTAGGAGGCACTATTGAGTTTCTCAGTCAAGCAAAAAAAAAAAAAAGTAGTTAATCATTTATCGCAAGTGCTATCAACTAGCTGATTGGTGAGATTTTAATTCACATGAACAGTTTTGAACTGATAATATAATGAACTAATATGCAAGTTGACTATTCTCCACTGTGGATGATATCTAATCTTACAAGTGTTACTATTTTGTCAGAGTGCCAATATGCAATATTTTTGCAGGACTGATATCGAGGTATATGGTTAAACATATAGTAGTATTTGATTTTTGCACAGTCATAGCATTTATGAAGCGCTTTAAAGGAGAAATATCGTGAAACTTGGGATCATGTATATGGCCATTATTTTAAGATCATACCACCAAGCCCTATTTTAGGATACAGGTGGATTAAATGTATGGGGACACTCAAGATCCTGCCTAATTTGATGGTACAAATTTCCTTGTCTAGCGTTACTTACAGATATGGAAACTGTGATCAGTTGTTGTACTCTGCATCAAAGTTAATTTACCTAGTTTGCATAATGAAACACATGTAGTGGTGAAGACAAAATGCTCACTAATGACTGCCAAATTTTATTGTGTACCCCATCCGAAATCTGTCATTTTCAGGAAGAAATTAAATTGCCAGGTTAATTTGTAAATGCTTCATATCAAGGGTGCCAGTGCTGGAAACAAGCCTGTAGTCAGCTAATATACAAACAATGTAAGCTGTTTTCTGCCAGTTGTGCAATTTTAACCACTATGATTCATGAGTCATGCGGTCTTTAAACAGACCGCATGACTCCTTGCCTGGAGTCACCTGCTCCAGCTGTGCTTCAAAGCTTTGTGCACCTTGCTGTGTTCTGATCGGTGATCAGCAATGACAGACGACCTCTCAAATGTGGAAATCATCAAAGCCACATAAGTTCCGTTTACACCGTCCCGCATCGGCCTCCGTTGTGGTGTGCTCAGGACACGCCTGCTGCAGATGGTCCCAGATCACCCATGGGGCAGTTGGTGCCAACGCCCTGACTCTGAACGGAACCCCTGCTGGTGATATAATGGAACCCAAATCAGTCCATCAGATGGGGACTGCAGGGTGCAACCTCACTGCACATGGACACAAATACAAACTGAAAGCAAACATATCAATAACACCTCAAGAAAACCACCAATCTGACTCAAGCAAACATGTTTTACTTGAAATAAGCTTTCCACACAGGCCAGGACGCCGGGAAACAATTAGCATTATTTGTGTGACAGGCACAAAGGGGCTGCTGCCTTTGTTTGTTAGCTCTTTAACTACAAGTGTTGTTGCCTGGATTCAAGTGTGACCCAGAAATGTCATATGTAGACCACAGTTTCACACATGTGCTTCCACCATCCCCTGCAAATCACCACCACTGCGTTTTCAAGGTTACACAGTCGATTCATAGGGTACACAAAATGTCATCTGCTTAATTTAATATCCAGGGATAACTGTCGGCCAAGACAAATTAACTGGAAGAATAGTGAAAAAAGAAAAAAGTGAAACGGAATGATTGCTGCTTTGGGCCTTCTGCCCTTCAACTTGACAGGCTGAAAGCCAGAGTCCAGCACAACTGAGGCTGCACTTAATTACATCTGTTTCCAAAGCCAAGTGTGTGAATTTCTCCCCATCACAGGTGAGTTCCCCACAGGACTGAGAAGGTCTGAGGCCGGCCCTCATAGAAGTGGGGCCATTCTGACCTTCAAGCCAAACATAAGCCTTTGGCCCCCCGGGGTCACACAGAAAGAATCATGACACAGCTGCTTGTCTATTACTATCTCCCTAATCTAATAAAACCAAACCCTAAAACAGAAACAACCCATGACCTACATCAATCAAGTGTGTGTTTGAGTGTATGTCTTATATCAGTGAGAAAAAAAATACACAGACTCATTTTTCCGCTCACTGAGTGAGAGGTTTCTGCATTAATCCAGCTAATCGATGAAAAATGTGGCTTTTATAGCAGCCTTCAGTGATTTTTATCTTAACAATATAAACTGCCGGTTAAGCATTTGTGGAAGTTCAAATTGAGCCCCCTTACAATGTGCATGTAGGTAGATGTAATGAAATATTTATGATCCATTGATGTATTCCTCCCAAAGGGCATTGCAGAATCTGGTGATTGCTGTTCCATCCAAAGTCCTTAATTAGCCCATTAGATGAGATGGCCCTAATGAGAACAAATTAAGATGATCATTCTTTGTGGAGCTGGCAATTTAAGGGTAAATGTTTCATTATTCAGCGAATGGTGAAAATGAGGCTTCAGTCTGAGAGACACATTTTAGTACACTCTCACGGCTTCAAGTCATCGATTAGCCTGTTCACATCAAAGTGGCAGCCAGTGCAGTACTTCAGATTGGAAAATGTCATATTCAGGTGTGTGGAATCAATGTTTAGCCCTCTGTATTCACTGTGTCTCACATAATCTGTCTTGGGGGACATCTTAACGTTTTCTAAAAACTATTACCCAAAGACAAAGAGGGGCCTTCAATAAAGAAGGTCAGGTTTTCTGATCGCAGAGGTGTCATGTGGCGCGCATTCATTGTGACAGGCAAAGAGAAACATAAGGGGAAACACTGATACTGCTCATTTATCACAAACAAATGAAAACAGAACAATAGTGGCAAGCTGTGGAGGCTCCTGGTGACATGCTGTCACAATACACAGTTTAGCAGAGGGAATTGAATTTTCTTTCCGCTACGTGCATGTCCACCACATCTGACTTTGTTCCCACAAAGGAAAAAGACCCATGGAAAGTGATAAACCAGCAGATAAAATGAAAATATGCTGAGCATGTTAATTCCAGTGTTAGACAAACCATGTCACACACTCTTGCGCTGATGATTTATAGCCCGATTTGTCACATGGATGCAGCTAGCATACATGCATTCTTATTAGCATCTCAAGAGTCTTGAGATGTGAGGCTGAGATGTGAGGCTGAGAGGGTCAGGGCGCTAAACAGATGTACGCACCCCTCTCAACTAGATCCTTGGCTCTGCTCCGCCTGAGCCTTGCACACTAACCTCACAGCCAGAGGGCTGACTCTCATTTAAAATAGGCATTAATTACTTAAAAGAGCTTTAATCAATCAAGGCCAGATGGTGAACCTGAAAAAGAGAGCAAACTCTCGGCTGCAGGAGTGCTGCCATCTACTCCAACTAGGCTGGAGGAACGCCATAAAGGGCGTTACTACGAAATAGCTACAAGGCTTAGATTTGTTTAGTGTATTTTTGCAGGGAGATGCAACCTCAGCCAAATCCTTCATGTGTCACAACAGAATTTAAGCATAAAAAACATTTTAGAAGTAAATAAGCTTGGGGTAAAATAAAAAATTTAAAAAAAAAATATATATATATAGAAGATATGATTATTGATTATACGAAGTCAGTTGAATAAGCGGTCCTGAACTAATGTGTTTAACCCCACATTGCCCACAAAAAGAGCTACTTGGCCCTGGTACTCCACTCTCCTGGCCCGAAGCACCACGTCCTCCATCTTCATTTGTACTCCCTTAATTGGCTTTGACAGTGAACCCGAGCATGGCTGAAAAATACCCTCCCCTCGCTAAACACTGGCTGAGAGAAACATGTTCTTAACTTTGGAAAACAGGCCTTTTCATTAGCCATGGGTAGTTATGTCCAGTTGACCCTCTCTCAACACCTCTTCAAAGCAGGACAGTCGGTGCTTCACATCTCTAATGTCTCAAGCTGGCGTTTTCCGAGCTGTGACAAATGGGCTGCCAAGCAAAACGAGCCATTTCTCAGCCAGACGTGTTTTGTGGTCCTGGGTATCATTGCTTACAGAGTTTGAAGATCCCAAAGAGAGACAAAGTTCACCAAACCATCACTCCCTCTCACCCATGGTGGGTTCATTAAGTTGCTCTGGCCTTAGCGGGAAGTTGCTTCATCAAACAAGAGTCAGACACGGAGGCTGCCTTAGAGTGTGTAAGGCAGCCAGAGCTGCCCTGCAACACTTCAAAAGAATCACAACCAGCCTATATGGAGGACTCTAATGAAAAGAACAGCACCAGCCCCGCCGCTTCAGATTCTGCTGGTAAGGAGTCATACATGATTGAGTAAAGCCAAAAGCCAAAGGCACAAAGAGGGTGAGAGGCTTGGGGAGATTGAGAGGCAATGGTGATGTAGTTCAAAGCGTTAGTCATATGCTTAAAAGAAGGAGGAGGTGAGAAGACAGAAGAAGAGAGATAAAGGTTAGCTAGCACACAAAGGAGATGCGGGATGCTTCTTGTTGTTCCCTCCTAGTGTACTGAACATGGGCCCTACCACCAAGGCTATCAGAGCTCTTTATTGTGTTTGACCTGTTTGTCCTTCTCATCTTCCAGTGCGGCAGCAGCATACTTATATTGAACTGAGCCACGGCTTTGCCATGCTCGTGCACACACAGATCTCCCAGCGATTACCAGATAAATGCACTTTAATTCACATCACATGCAGCACAGACTTATATATAGACTTGATAATTCCCCCTCGGCCACCATAGAATATGAGCTGCCTTATTGCATCATTTTAAGGGTGTGATGAGTCCTGTTTGGACAGGCTCTTCTGCTTATCATATATATGACATGCTCCAGCACACTGCTGAGCCGGGGGAAAATATCACGAGCAGATTAAAAAAAATATATATAATAGGATTACGGTTAAACCAGTGTGGATTTTTCATTATTAATGAGGGGAGGTGATTTCAGGCCTGCTTTCCCATTGAGAATTATCGCTCAGTCCCAGATGTAGCTAAGCTGAACAGCAGTGCCATTTTCATGGGAGATGTCACATCCATAGAAGGAGAGAACATGCACTTCAACAAGCACAATGCCACTAACGTGCATTTTAGCAACAGGTGATCACTGTTTAAGAGTGAGAGTCCTGGCTGTCAACAGCCATAATGGGGGAGCTCTACTCAAAACAGTTGTCTGCCTCTGATAACACTGAGTGGTCCTGTAGTACATCTGGACAGTCTGTGTTAACTCATTAAACAGCAAGTACCCTCAGCGTTCTTTTGGCCATCACCACGCATCATTACTTGTGTCCACCTGCTAATCATGTTGTTGTATTTATTGCTGTATTTTCCTGGCTTTAATATCAATCTATGCATTCTGCATGAGCGGATAGCCTGTCAGGCACTTTTTTTTTTTTAATGGTAAACAGGCTTTCTTCCCACCTGTGGACACCTTAAACAACAACAAAAAAACAGTAATTATGTTAATTGATACTGCCTCTCGAAAGTGATCTCAAGATAGAAGGGATTCAGTGCCAAAGGGATTCAGTGCCAGAAAACACACACACACACACATACACACATAGACATAGCAGGTCAATAAAGGCACTGGCTCATAGGGGTGAGTCAGATCGTGGATACCAACAATCGATGGGGCTCATCGCATCCATCTGGCTGTAGTAGCAGAATGTATAAATTCCTCATTCAGAAACAAATACTGTATATACTAGAAATAGATTTATGGTTTTTCATCAGCTTGACAGAGCAATGCCAATTAGTATGCGTGCGTGGCAAGAAACTTGATTTTTCTAAGTGCTGTTTGAAAAGCATATGGAAGCTTCTAACATCCATACACATGCCTACCAATCTTACAGCTATACTCATAGCTCCTAAAGAGGGGGCTGCACTACAAAGGAATAAAAAGGTGGAGGGACAGAAGAAGAGCAAAGAGAAACAGTGAAGAGGGGAGCCATGGGAGCAAAGAGAGCGGGCATGCAAGCCTAATAAATTGAGGCTATGGTTAGCTTAGGGACCAGGGAGAGGTCAAAGTGGCCCTTATTTAATACTACACAGAGTTTGGCAATTACTGGTGACAGTGCTTTGTGCCACAATGGAAGGAAAGATTGATCCAGACAAGCAAGACCCTGTTTGCTTTGCTGAGAGTAATTAATCACTGTGGCCACGGAGGAATGTTGCCCTGAGTGCTGTGCAGTTTTGCTAAGTGTGTTGGCGTGTCCCAGCATACATTTACACACAAATGTCCAAAACGGAAAATGGCAGTGTGGCACTAAACAAAAGGACTAATCAACAAAACACAGTAAGATTGAAAAAAAGAGGAAAGAAACACACACACTGCACCCATTTATTCACATGCATGCAGTCAAGAGGCCCATCCATCATAAGAGTTCTGTCCACACCCACTGAGCAGAAAGATACAGTAAAGGGGAACTAAAAAGGACAAGGTAGAGGTAGAGGTAGAGGTAGAGCAGTATTCTCCTTCTTTCACTTTCACTTCACTCTGAAATGGAGGATCTTCTGCTGTACTCTTCTAACGCCTTCTAAATATGAAAAAGAAACACTTGCTGTGTTTCTTTGTGGCCACTCTCTCCCTCTCTCTGTATCAATTTTCTATCTGAAAAGAAAACGAGTGTTTTAACTGACAGTATTATAACCAATTTCACTGCCATTATATTTCAATTGCTCCCCTACAAACATTTTTTAATTGAGAGCGAAGAATCTAAAAGTAGTTTGCTTGTAATAACACTTGAAACTTCTTATGAACACAGTGATTCCAGAAATCTGAGGCATACCTCCCACTAAAGTCTCCTGTTCCCTCTTGTTTCCTTTCTCTTGCTAGAGAGTTTTCTAGCTGTCAGACCAAAAAGGTAGTCATTATAGTGACTATAATTGTGTAAACCGTTGTGCCAGTTGCTGATAAGAAAGCTAAGAGAAGAACAGTCTTAAAACACACTGTACATACTGTAAATGCCATCAGATCATACACACAGCTCTTTATTTCTGTGAACCACACTCCCTCCACCCCACCCTTCACACTGCAGTGATAACAGCCACAAGAGCCTTGAGCCACGGCCATGGTCAATAAGAGCACACACACATACCGGGGAGTCCAGGAATCCCACACTAGCTGGGCGTCTTAGGGGTATGGGCATCACTGGACAATGGGAAAATTCAATGTGAAATCGTGAGTGGAGTGCAGAAGAAAATATGGAGGGACAGTGCACGAAAACACTATGTGTGCTCCAGTGTCATATTTCAATCCTTAAGCCAGAGAGTTAGGAGGGCAGCAGCTGCAGCAGAGGAACAGCCACACGTTGAGAAAGGGTTCATTGAAGTGTTGGCTGTGCAGCCCCAGGCCCGGACACTAATAGAAACAGAAGCCAGGGACGCCTGGATGTAAGCGCCTCAGCTGAGCGGAATACTAAACTCCCGTCTCGTGCTAATGATTACCCCAAGCAAGGTGCCGGTCCGTAACATCGCTCTGCAAATGAACATCACCAAACCTCCATATTCAGATGAGCACATTGTGTGGACACTCAACAGTGTGGTGCGGTGGCTAGAGGACACAGTTTGACTAATAGCAGGGAAGATTCTCAGGTTAAAAAAAAAAAAAATTAAATACTGACAGCTTTTGAGGGTCTTGCATTTTTCTATATTAATGCAGTAGTTTGGCTGAGTGCACACTGATGATGTGTGTGTGTGGAGGGGACAAATTGTCAGAACTGCGGAGTGATAAATGGTCAAAAGGCACTGACCCCCCCATACAGCGAAGGTGTATGAATTACCTATCAGCCTACACTTGGAGTGATGACCTCAGTCGATGTGACCAACCTCACCGCCATCATCTACTGAGCCCCTGCATGAGACCCTACAATAAATTACACATACACACCATCTCACTCTCATAACTCCTCATTAGATTGAACTGTGTGTGAGTGATGTTCTATTACTTAACTACATTACAGATATTGATCATGTTATATCATGCTTACTGAGGTAATTTGAAAAGATGAGCATAGGTGATACAGTATTGTATCAGCTTTCAATGAGCTTATATTTGTCTTTGTGTGCCAACACAAAGCACACACGGCACGAGTCTCATTTTTTTTTTGCATCTCTTCCTTTTTCAGCAAGATATGTTACTGCTCCCTATGCTAGAAAATATTTCAAAATATTTTCTAAATATTTCCTAACAGTATCCCCCCTGAATCATTTATCATATTGTGGCATGAAGATAGCATCCTGCACTAAGCCGTCTTCCAGTGCTAGTCTATGAATAAACTTCCTAATATCAGCCAGTGATGGCTCATTATGCTGGCCTATCACGCTGAGCCCTTTTTTAAAGTGCTTTTTTTTCACTTGGGTAAAAAAAAAAAAGCCTCCATTTGCTATATGCTTTTTTCTGTGCTGCTGGATTAAGCATCCTTTTTTTATTTCAAAGAGAGCTTTAGAGTTTTCAGAGAGAATTTCATTCAACCTGTAGTGCTTCATGTACCCCCAAGGGAGTTTTTTTCCTCTGTCAGTGGTCTGAAAGCTAAACAACCCTGAGGAGAGGAACAGGGACACACTCATCTACTGTACAAACACAGTAAACACAGACATGATGGAGCGACCTGTCTGTTTACAAGGCATACCAAGCAGATACATTACTCCTGATCACTCTGAAGTGGCCGTGGGAGGATATGATCATAGGCAGTAATGCCTAGAGCAGATGCATTTAGATGCCCTTAGTCACAGATAAAAATAAACTGTTAGCTTGGGACCACAGGTTGCCAGTGATTGTTGACTAAATCAACATTAATGCGAGGTTTTATGATCTTAAATGAAAAGCAATAATTCAAATCAGCTTCAAATCCACTGGAATCCTGCTAAAAAAATAACACACAAACACTGACATAACTGAGCAAAATCTTTCGATGACAACAATGATCTGTTTGTAGATATCTTTAAATGTCTGTGTGTGCGAGCGGCTGTGCTACCCTCCGATCACTGAATCCCATTATTAAGTCCGTTGCTCAGAGAGAGCCGAGCAATTACTGACTCCGTCACAACACCTTTTGGAATTTGAGCCACATTCAATGTGCTGCTCCAAATGTCACACACACCTTAGCCAGTAATTAAATATCGCTTTCCCTCGGTGCCAGTTTTAATGGGCTTCCTTTACCGAAAAGAAAAGCTCCAAGGCATTCTAACATCCATTACAAAAAAAAAGGTATTATCATATTATCATATGGGGTGTAGCTGCTATATCATTTAAAAATGTTATTGAGGTACAATTAGAAGAACATGATATGTTTGTATTGTATCAATGATAACGGGTCATTGAACAAGAGATATGGGTAGTCTATTGTATGTATTACTTGACTGGCACTTGTAGACTAGAAAAATGGTTCAGGCTATTTTGGTCCTGAATTTTTAGTCTCATCTAGTTTAAGTCAAGTCTGATCTCATCTAGCGTTCTTTAAAATTGTCGCTTTTTCGATAATCCACATGAATTTTGATACTGACTACTCACGATTAACTACTTTTTTCAGTACAGTAATATGAGGTAACCCTCGCCCACAACAGAGAGCGGCACTGCTTAATGCTTGCAGCAGCCAGGTCAACGTTTGACAATACTCTCCTGTCAAGGCTTATTCTGTTCTCCATCTATTCTGTTCAGTGTCACTCCGCAATGCATAAAGTCTAATTAATAGACCAGTATCTATACATGCGCGTCTGCCTCAGTCCCCCACCCCCTCCCTTCTCCTTCTTTCTGGCCACAGCTACAACGGATGCTCAGTGTTTATGTCACCTCTTAATTGCGTTTTTACCCCATGGTAGAGCTATGGCTTTGTGCAGACGCCTAAGGAAGAAAAAGAAGGTCAGGCTGCCAATTTGGAGCTGGTGGGCCGAGAGGAGCGGCAGCACTTAGTTTCGCTTGAGAAGAGAATGGAGTGATGCTGCTCATCTATGGAAACCATGACTAACAAAAGAGATAAGTGAAGGAGAAAGGAAGACAAATTCCCGTGTTGTTGCAGTATTGAGGCTTCGGAAGAGTGACTCCAGGCTTACAGAAGGGGTCCCCTGCTGCACAGTTACCTGTGATTGAACATGGACAACGCAGAGCAGGAGGGATGGATATTCAGGAGGACAATTTAATGTCTCAAACTACTGAGAATATGCAAACACACAAGCTGATCTCTCACATCCATTCTCATAAAGAAATTAGAGGGCTGCCCATGGTGCTCCAAAAATGAGTCAATTTAAGTAAGTGCATTGAATTACTACGCATAAAGCCAGAGAGCCAGGGAGAGGAGAGGGGAGTGAGAGAGAATGAAAAGATCAGGGTCAAAAGTGTATCTTTCACCACTGCACACTGTTTGAGCCCTCCCGAAAGAAGTGTCCCCAAAAAACTCTGAAATTGAAACAGAAAATCAGTTACAGTGAAACCCCGTTCCCAGCATGCAAAGAAAGAAGCACCTTTATTTATGACCAGGCCTTTCTAGGAGGGTTGACCTACACACTAGGACTAAGGACCAAGGCTCTTCGGAAAAGCAAGCAGCAAAATCTCAATAGATCCCCTTATTTGCATTCCATCATGTCTCGGTCAAACTGTCAGTATGTCTCTCGCTCCCGTTGTCTGTCGTTCGCAATCCAAGACTGTCACCGGACCAAGTACGGAGGACATGGCAGCTCTGGTCAGGAGTTCATGATGGGTCAACAACTGGGTCCCACCCAGAGGGACAGCGACTATTGTGTATGGAAAGGGACTTTTTCTGTAAGCAGTCAGCCATGAAGGTCTGGTATTATTAATGCAAATATATCTGCATTACACAGGGCGGAGGTGGTGCACTATTTGCCAATTGATACAATTAAACAATCATAATTCTTCTCTCCAGGTAAATGGGGATACATCATGTTGAGCAGAAAACATGAGTGAAGGATACAGGAGAGAGGCAGCAGGTGAAAGGGTAAGGAAGGTAGTTCACCCATCATTCTTGTGGTGACACCACCTCACCCTCCCAAAATGACAACATCACACATATACGCACACAGAGGAACAGATAGAGAACAGCAGACACTGCCACATAGTTGTAGCAGCTGTCTCTGCCATTTTGCCATAAACCAATCTTCCAAACCAAACAGTGAGTGACAAACGTCACAGAAAAAGGCTCAGTCTGAGTGATACACCATGATGGACTTTCTGCTCACAACAGATGTGAATATGGCTATTACACACAAATTATCCTCAAATAGCACTGCCCAAAACCCAAAAGTGAGCCACTCTCATGAGCCAGCACAGCAGAGGAGATGAACATTACTATGAATCACCCTAAACACTCAGCTGCAACCTGGGCTGAAAACTGGAGCAGCCTTTGAACGCGTGCCAAAGTAAAGTGTCAGTGCTGGCCCCGGCCCTGGCCCTGGCCCTGTATGCCAAGCATCGGGCTTGCTCTTTCATGTTTCACAGTGAAAATGTAAGTGAAAAGAAAACAAATATGAGTGAGGAAGAAAGATTGCTTAGAGAAAAGGATGTGGAATTTGAGGGGCAATGCCCCAAAGGACCCAACAAAGACATCTGAATCAATTTTAACACAAATATAAAAGTTATTAGCACCGAATAAATAAATGCCCTTTCCTGTCTCACTCTCTTAAGGTCTCCTTCCTCCTGTGAAGCATTTTCTTTCCGTTCGGATTTGAATCCCTTTCAGAAGTGCTCGTTTTGATGTTGCTGACTCTTCATGGTCTCTGAGGAGCAATTATAGCTGCCCTGTCAAATACCACAATGCTCCAAAGGACCAGTCCACTGTCTGAGGGGGCTTCTCATACCCCTTGAACCCTAATTTCTAACCCCCCTGTGAAAGCTAATGCACAGCAACCCTTGACCTCAAATGAACACTGCCCAAGACAAGACCAGCACAATAATGAAAATAGCATTCTAGTCAACAGTGGGAGCCACCTCTATACCTCAACCATCAACTGTTAACACACCCCCACACGTTCAAAAAACCCCTTCAGGCGCACCTTTCAAACACAACCTCCATCCATTTTTTAACTCCCTGGTGTACGAATCCTAATTAGTGGAGGAAATCCAATTCTCTTTCCAAGGCAGGCCTTGAGGTCCCCGGAAGCCCACCCACATCTGAAGAAGAGGTTTCCATCAGGCATGACTTTATTCAATCAGTTTCTTGGCATAGAGGTGAGAGAGCGCTGCAGGCTGGATGGGGGTATCTAAACACTCCTCGTCATCACCTCTGCGTGTGTTTTTTGTAGGTGCGATTATCTGGCTGCCCCTCAACCTTAATTAGTCACCTCCTGAGGTTAGAGTGGCACAACAGCAGAGGGTCCACACTCGGAGGCACCTAACACCACAACTCCCTGAAGGAGGTGAGAGGCAACAAATGGAAAGCAGGACAGTCTCCATGCTAATGATGAAGTAGGTGGCAGGCTCCAAGCCTCGAACCCTTGCCCAAATATATACACTCGCTTATGAGAGTGCAATGTAATACTTGTTGCATGGATACCAACCTAACTCAAGAGTTTGCGTACCCGGTTGCCTAATAGCACATAGCTATTACAGGAACTTTCCAGAGGTGATATTTTCATACATTTTCTTGCAGAACTGCAGTGATGGAGCTAATTATCAGGGCTGAAGAGAGACCAGGCAGAATAATGTAAATGTCAGAGAGACTCTGAGCTCTCATCAGAATTGCTTTGAATGTTACTTCAGTGATCAAAGGCATGCAGAGAGGGCAAAACAGAGCCAAGCCCAGTTTAAATGATGGTTAGATTAATTCACATACAGAGAGCTGAAACATTTATACCACCATCACATACAATAATGAATTTTTGTCCAGTTTCAGCAGCTTCTAAGAACATTTCTACGCCAAAATTAGTGTCAATATGCATGTTTCTTAAACATACATGGACCATCAAAAAACAGGCAATAATCTATTTTCCCATTGCTAGTAGATGACTTTGAATTTCTCTGTTTTTCCGGGTTGTCATGTTCAACGTTGAAGAACATATTCAAAAATGGAGCCGACAGGGAAAAGCAGCAGATCACGCACATGGTGGCAAAACTTGCTCCATAAAAGTCTAATAACATTCTAAATTAAAACACATTGTTTTTGCTGGAGCTGATGATGGAAAGAGCTTAATTTTTTGGTGAGTCATCATGTTTCCCTTTTTATAAGTATAATTTCGGTCTCTTTTTATACACTATACTATATACTGATTGAATGATGTTCTAGCACTGTTTGAAGAGAAACAGATAGAAAATAATTTACTCTGGACCTCCTTAAAATATTCTATACCATGAAAATGCATGGTTTTTATGTTTTTTATAAAAACTTGTCTTCATCATAACCTCCAGTCAAAATTTGATGCGCATGCATTGATTTCATCTGTGCACAGCCAATCAGAAAGAGTACGTGGTTACCTCAGCTTAGCAGCCAATCAGACAATACGTGGACAGAACAGAAAGAGACAACGAAACAAGAGAAAACCTAATAGATCCTTCATAGACACAGTACAGCTGAAATTGTTTAAATATAAGACCTTTAGATTCCAACAATTACTACAAACCTCAAAGCATCATGCCAGAAAAAAATTGCCAAAATTAGCGAGTCCATTCAAGTGTCAAGTTTACATTAGAGCCAGTAAATATCTGCTGTCAATTGGAATAAATCCTAACAGCAAAATTCAAATGTTAGTGGGTATCAGTGGGGCCATTATTGCAATATATTGAGCCTCAAATAGGAAATACAAAGGTCAAACAGGCCAAACAAATGTGTAGATATCATAATTTATCATGTCATGTATTATAAGCGCAATAGATCAGGGATGTCTGTGTTGCTATTACAATCTCCTTCTCTGTCTTTATAAATTACAACCAAAAAAAATCCAGATGAATGTCTCATAGCAGCCACCAATTAGCCACTCAACATGCTTCTTTTAATTGCAAGCCTTGCAGGTCAGTCACCATGTCACTGTACTTTGAACTGTCTGACTCTTGGCAAAGTAACATGTAGGTGGTTGACACACACTATGCAGGACACTCCCTCTTTGCCCCACTATGATGGAGAACCCATGTGTCTATTTTCTGTTTTTCAGGGATTATCAAGGAGAATATACAGGGCAAGAAGTAGATTTATAAAGTGTGAATGTGGGGCTGGGGGCTGTGTGTTTCAATCAGCCTTGAACGGGTGCAAGCACAGCACATTACTCTCCGCCTGTTCTGCGTGGCGCTGTGCTGGGCTATGTCCTCTCACTGTATTAGCGTGATGTATAACCCAAATGGCGTGCTGTGCCACACCACACCCCACACTCTTCTACCATACTGCTCTGAACACCCTCTGCAGTTGTTTCATTCCACCTGTCAAACTGTTATTCACCTCTCAGTCCCTCCCTCACACTTGCTTTATCTTTCTCACCCACCCCTACATCTCTCCGCCTTATTGTATCCATCACTTTACTTTGTCTCTGTAAGCATTCCCCCCAGCTTTGTACTCATAAAGAGCAAAATATTGCACATAGCTTCCTGGGATCATTGCACATGCATCAGCAAGCGATATTCTAGCTGCATCAAAGCCAGCCACACTGGATGTGCTGTATGAATTAATGTTAGAAGTGAAGTGAGCGACAGAGTTGTGCAATTCGAAGACGATCAAAGCACCAAAGGTGTTTGTCACATTTGTCCACTGTGCGGGGTGGCTCTGACAGAAAATGACAACTCTCTCCATCAGTGGCACAGGAGAGTATGACAACCAGTCAAAGAAAGAGGAGTTAAAGCATCTCTTAAGTTCCACAAAGTAACAGCGCATCTAAATAATGTAACTTGTCAGTTCAATACTGCCTTGCTTTGAGAGGACTGAAGCTTGCTGAGAGAAGGAAGAAACGAAGTGCAAAGGTTTGAAATGTAATCTGAGAAAGACAATTACCTTCACTTATGGTGTCTTCTGTGGGACACGCCTGTTTTCATCAGTGGTGCTAATTTATCTCAATGGTATTTACAGCGGACCAAGAGGATGGTGTTCCGGGAGGTAGAAACAGAGAAAAGCCTGTCAAACCAATTCCCACCAACTCCAGCTTTCTTCATTATCTACGGTTGTTGGCCACAGAAATACTTAATTAGGTGACTTGTTATTTGCCATTGCTTTGTCTGCTTCGTTTGTTCTCTATATGTACTGTAAATATGTTATATCAATAACACACAAAAAGGTGAGAGGTGATGGTCGCTTTCAAATAAAATGTCTGTTTGAGATAAATGTAGTCTATGTGAAATTTTTCCGCTTTATCTTCTCAATTTCCTCATAAGAATATATGGCTATGATTCTTGTTAGTGTTACTGGTTCAAAGACACCTTTCACATTCAAAAGAGGAAAAAAGTAGACAGTGCTACCCTCCAAATTCGACTCAACCTGCAGCACTCAGGTTTTCCACTGAGCAGCTTCAATCATGTGCACCTCTGGTGGCCAGCGAGCACGGCCCGAGACCTCGTCCCTGAATTCTTCTAAACCTGGAAGGCTCAGCCAGAGCTTAAAGCGCCAGCACAGGACATCAAGGCAAGCAGCTCCACGTACATGTGTGGCGTTGATTCAATTCACTTGGACTGGGAGCAGTTACCGAGCCATTACGTCCTCATTAATAGAATGTGGAAGGTGCTGCCACACCTGATTGCTCTGGAAGTGGGCAGAGGACTAAGCTGACTGCACTGTGGGAGAAGCGCTAAGGAGGACGGAGTCAGGGAGGGAAGGAAGGAGGAAGTGGGGGGACAAAACGAGAGGGCTAAATTTGATTAATCCATAAACTGATTTACTACATCTGATAATATGCTGGTACCACATCCACACAGGGACTTCTATGATTACATCAGTTATGGTTCACGGCCATCTAAGATGAGGTTAAGCTCGAAGCCCAGAAGAGGGAAGAGGCATAATTGAGTTAGCATTAGGGAAATACCATGTTATAATTTCTACCAAGGTATCTAAAGTGTGACATGTAGCTTGACGACACTTAGCATTGGGCAGTTAATTCATTACTGGATTATTGTAATCTAAATCCAGCTAAATGTACATGTCATTCAATTAGCAAACACCTGACGGTGTTGCACTATTCTTTCATGTTCCTTTAAAATCTATATTTTGTAATGACTTGCAGAACAGAATACTCTTATGGTTTTTAAAATATCTGCGCTTGGTGAAGAGGTAAAAAGGTTATTACACGTAGTTTATGCATACCTCATCTAAAAAGCTACACGGAGCACAGATGATTTTTTGTCATATTCCTTAATAAACCAAATGTAACTGACATCACTATTACAACAAAACCAAAGAGCAGCTTTGACTCTTCAATTCGTTTACTTTTTTAGTAAAAACAACTTGCTTTAGCCTCTGAATAACAAAATGTTTGAATACAAAAAAATGGTTTTTACTTAATGTCCGGATAAAATATATTACTTTGTTGAAAAGTCATTTATATTACTTTTCTGCTCAATAAAGAAATGGTAAATGGTTAGTGGGGAGGCAGGTATGCCACATTAATGGTGGGGTAGATTTTCATTCCTTCCTTATTGGGTGCTTGAAAAAAAGCACAACAAAAAAAAACAAACAAACACATAATTACAGAAGATCGGAGTGGGACTCTCCAACAGAAAACACCACAATGATTGTATGCTTTTTGTCACTGACGGCTATAAATAAGACGTAAGTGTAGGGGAAAAGTGTAAATGGACAAGACGGGGCACAAAGCGCCAGCTGATCACTTCAAACAGGACCTGTACATACCCCACCTCAAGAGGAGGATGAGGAGGAGGACGAGGAGCAGAAGGTCGCCTTTCCGCTTGGTGGTCAAAGAGACCGCCAGGCTGGTATTTCCAGAATGTTTAACCAAAGCTTTGGGAAGCTTGAGGGACACTGACAATTATACACCCCCACTCACAGGCCGTGCGAGTCTGTGAGCTGTTACTCACAGCCTTGAAGAAGACAATTTATGTATCTGTTTACTAACATAAGCACTTTGTTCTGAATTCCCAGGAGGTTCACGTTCCTCCGGTGAGTCAGCTTCGACTCCCCATCAAGGCAAATGCTGTGTGAAAGTGCTCCCACACACTGGCATGGTGTGATGGTTTCAGTTTTCCCTCCCAATAGATCAAAGTGAGAGCTGACTCTCTTCTGTTCCTTAAACTCACATGATGCATGTGGGAGTATGTAGTAGTATACGTCAGAGCCACACGAAGCAGAAGTCAGTACGGGCGTTACGTCAGCATCCACAGAGCCCCATGTGTTTTGCCTGATTGGAGCTGCACAGCCAGGGTGAGGCTGGTCTGTGATCTGTGGCCTGGAAAACACCGTGGATGTATGCTGGTCCAAATGTACTTCTGCTAACTTTAATCTTCAATTTTAAAGACAACCAAAGAGAGTTAAAATAGGTTCTCAAGTTCAAAGTCCGTGCGGGCAACTAATAAGTACAATTTGTGAGATAAAAACAAAGAGAAGAATACAAAATACATCTTTCAGTGAGAAAGACAGCTATGCCACCATCACCACCCGCCACCGCCCGGGGCCTCCCTCTCAGACACTTGTCATTAGCCATCCTTTCTCTCAGCCTTGATTGATGCTTCCTCTCCAAACACTGTCATGCATAACTTATCATTTCATATGGGACTAAACGCGTTTCACTAACCGTCACGACATCACTTATCACCAAGGAAGGGCATTAACGGGGCGGCACTGCCTGGCTTATTCAACCTCATAAGGCAAAGGAGCAACAAGGGGTTTAATTCAGTAGTGGAAATATTTTAATCTGTCACCTAAAGTGCCTTTTTACTGGACTTTCACAAATATTAGCAGTTCACTGCTGATGAATGCAATTTTCTTCATGTTCCTGTTTGTTAAACTGGCAGCAGCGGCAGGAGTTGGAACTGAGACAGTGCCCTCACTCTGCAGTTTGGTTGCTGAACGTGCGCAGGGATGATAAACTCAGACTACGGGAATCCAGGGATAGGGATGAGGCTTTTTATGAGTAATCTGACCCTGAGGGCAGGCTTAGGCCGAGCCATGTAAAGGACAATGAACCAGAGCAGCGGAGAAACGCATACACAGCGCGTTACCCCTTAACTCCCACCACCCAAATGACTTTAGATACGCTTCCGTCCGCGGAAACAGATTATGGCTGTTTATCCTCCTTTCAGCCCAATTGTTTTGCATGTGTGAATTGGAGTCTTTGGCTTGATAATGGCAGTTCTCCACACCTTTCTCCCAGCTATCGGCCGCTCCAATGTGTACTTAAAAAAAAAAAATCAATTGCTATAGCTGTGAGATGTGAGTGTAATGCTGAATACATTTTATGTTTTGCCCCTCTAATCTTCTGCCTCAACATGTCAGACAAATTGTGCTGCCTCTGCCAAATCTAATATGCCTGCTCCCTCATCTCTCCACAATGCGTGCATACACACATACACATACACACAGTCAAGTAGGACAAGGGTGAAAAATGGAGATTGACAATGTGGTCAGTGGCAATCGTAGCCAGGAGAGGATCAAATATGTTTGAAAATACCATGTTACAGAAAGAAGATAGTCCCCTCACCCTGGAGGATAGACCACTTGTATAATCTGCATACTGTCTGTCCCATGCCCCCCTTTTTCCCTGCTCTTCAATCTAATTCACCCCGACCTGAATGATTTGTGCTTTTGTACTGGAAGATAACAAATGCCCACAATGCATTTAGGATTCCACTGTTCAAAGGTTCCCCTGTGTCATGACTAAGTCTCCCTCCCACATCCCATCGCATTTCCCATCCAGTCGCTTATCGCGTCTCTCCTTGAAATGCCTCCAGTTCCCTTTCCAGCAAAAAACTGCAATTCCCCCACAAAGGGTAATTTTATGCAGCGATTTATCACGCCACATCTCCTGACCACCTGTCATGTGGAGATAGGATTCTTGGTGCTATTTAGCCAATGAAATTACCGGACATGGGGGAACTCTCCAGTTCAGTCAGCATCTTTACATACAGAGCAGACCTTCACCTCATGACTGTGCAGGCTGCTAATATAGGCGGGTCTGCTGGTACAACAGCTCTACAATGTACAGGCATGGAGCATCTCAGGAAGGATGGGGGTGGGGGGGGAATTAAAGAAAATCAGCCATCATCAAAGCATGCATGAAGGCTGCCTGTGCTGCAGACAGTCCCGGAACAGCAACGCGTCGCTGTCTTTCTAATGATAGCCATTTTAATTGAAAATCCACTTCTTTTTGTGGGAAAGCAAACAATCCAGTTTGGAGGAGTTGGGGCATTCCATGGCTCAGCACTTATCTAGCAGAGAGAGGGAGCTGAAACAGGGAGGGAAGTGGGGTAAAAAGAGGAATGCTGGATGAGGAAAAGTACCCAGAGAAAAGTAATAGGGCACCGACAAGAATAGCAAAGGGGATACAGATTGGACAAAGAGGCAAAAAGTGAGGGTGGCAGAAAGAAGGGCGAAAGATAGAGAGAAAGAAGGGGGGGGCTTAAAAGAATAGGAGAAGCAACTTTTTTTCTTATTGCAACCATTATATGTCATCACTCCAAAGTAATCATGTCCTGGAAATTGAGTGAGGAATATTACTGAGCTTGGATTTACTATGATGGCCACTGATTTTTGCCCTGCAGTCATAAGGCTGCTATTGGCACCAGCTAGATGACAACCTCATGTCTCCTATTTGCTCTTTTCTAATAGGAAAGCCAGTTCACATTGATTTGCGTGGATGCTGATGAGCAATAGTGACCGTCCACTTGCGTGCCCGACCTCTCAGAGGCTCATTTGTTTAGACAACAATAACAGAACTTACTATGGTAAAGGGCAGGTTTTATAGCTGAACAGGGATACAGTGTTGCAAATAAGACAAGCATTAATAGCAGAGTGCCTTTTAAAATGTATATGTAAAAATGGAAAGAATTGTGTTTTCACATCTGTTGGCTGTTGTGCATCTCTAATCATCTGCAACTGTGGCTTTGACAGTGTGATTCATGCATGTCCAGGTGACGAATGCAGAGAGGGGTAGATATCTGAGGAACACAGAGAAGAAGACTTTTTTCTGCAGGGAATGTGATGCTTGGTTGACACAAACACAAACCTCGCCTCGCAACACGCTGCAACTAACCCCCTGCGGAGAGCTTGGAACTGCGATAACTGAGCAAGAGAATGGAGAACAAAGGGAAATGAAAAGGCATGAATATATCAGGAAGAAAGATAATTGACTCCAAAACATTTGCAATGGTTTTTTGCTTTGTGAGCTTGCCTCATATGCCTTCTTTCCCCTCCTCTCACTCTGCCTGCATTCCTCAACTTTTAACCCGCTACTTTTCTTTTCCTTTTCTGCTACTGCCATATTCCGTCTCTTCAAGGCTGCAGACTAGCGCCACACTTCACTATTCAACTCTTGCTACCTGTTTGAACCTTAGCACAAACACAGGCTGTTGTAGTTGAATTTTCCACTCAGCCCACTTGTGCTACTGACCTCCGTAGCATTATCCACACGTGCAGACTGCCTAGCAGACACTGGCCCCACCCACACCCCCTGCTGCTGCAGAGTCCCAGACAGGGTGTCCTGGCCTGGCTCTGCCCCAGAGAGCAACAACCTGGTTTCAGCCCTGCACAACAGATTGATTCCATCTGTTTAGCACCCCGGTGATTAATACAAATACAGTCCATCTGCTAATTTTAATCCAGCCACCTTCCACTGATGCAAAGGCGCAGATATGCATTCGTGCATGTGTGGCATAAAAAACTCCTGGGGGGATGACACTACATCCTATCTGACTGCAAATGTGATTAATTGATACTATCGCTGTTGTTATAAACCCTTACAAAGTGTCTGCTATCGCATGATGATCAATGATGTTAAAAAATAAATCTCAAGCTGCTGTTGCAGAATATCTAAACTTATTCTCATCCCACACCCGCAGGGTAGGTACGTGCACAGCAACATCCACTAAGATAAAAACATCCACAGGAATTGAACTGCAGCACACACACACATTCACAGGTAGGAGAATGTGTAGCACACTTGCACAGAAACACAAACGCATGCAGAGCCTGAGGAAAAACATAAAAGGAGATTGAATTTTAACATGGAGAGGGAGGATCATGAGAAGTCAGCAGCTTGGGGAATGCTAGAAGATTAGCTGTTCTTAAACACAGCAGATACATGTGCTAAATGTGCTGCAGAGCAGTTAAGATAATCTCAAACATCCTGGGGATTAGCCCATATACTTGCGTTAGGGGCATCCTATCTAATGAACATAGCAAACACATTAGTGGCCAGAAAACAACGACAGACAGAGGCACTGTCACCAAAAAAGCCACAAACAGGAGGAAAAATAGATATCTTTTCTCAAAAAGATGCAGCAAAAAAGGAAGAAATGAGCCCGGTGCAGTGCCTATCTGAATATAGGTCAAATGTATACTGAATGAGTGCACATGTGCACGCTCACGTCAAAGTGTGCACTCATTATCCACATATTTTTGTGTTGGTGCTTTAGTGTATGTAAAATAATGCACACTGCTTTAACCAGAGTATGTGTGTCTGCGTGTGTGTGCATGCATATGTGCGAGAGAGAATGCTATCAGTGAGTGTGAGACTTTGCGCATCTCAAGCATTCTGGATGAGTTCTCTCCCTATAATCTCATTTAAACCCCCTTCACACACTATAATTCAATTCCCTCTTCTAGACAATGACCATGTCATCTTAATCTGACAGGTAGATTATACGGCATCCCACACAAGACTGCTAATGCTAAGGAAACAGCTAGAGCTATTGTAACCTCCTTCAAGGTTGGATGGGTTGCTATAGATTGCTTTAGAAGATTGCTTTTGCCATTCATGTTTTCAGCCACTGGTTACTTTAATCTGACTCTTTTCCTTCTTCTCTCCACTTGCTCATTCGGGTTTGATTGGTTAAACTTCAAGAACTCTTGAAGACATGTTGCTCTGAATACTTTAAGAAGGGTTTCACGTTTCTTGCATCAAGCGCAAAAGTCTTCAAAGTGCTCGGTTGTGTACTTCCAAAATTCTGTTATTAGGCTGCAGCCTGAACTGTTCACCCCTACAAACAACTTAATGACCTTTATGAGAGGGACAGCTACTTTGTTGTGTGTTTATTTTACTTTAGAGTTAGCCTTTACAGCATGCATCACTCATGTTACTTTGACTTTGTATTAAAAATGCTCATGTTTGTGGCATATCTACTCTTTATACTTCAAAGAGTTCCCCACATCTTTTAAGGACTGCACTTCAATAAACCAATGTTTATTCTGGAACATCATTAGCATCTTCTGGTAAGAACTAAATGACTTCCTGCTTTGTCAGAGAAGACAAACAAATTACTGCCGTGAAGCAAGTTAAGCATAAGCATATATTCTGCTAATGCCACAATGTCATACACAAACGTATACAAACCTTCACCTTGCTTATCAGTTTTCTTTACATGAGATGGAACTCCTGAATATTCATTAGCTCTGTTCAACAACAGCCACCAATGCACAGACCTCTCATCACAAGAAGGCATCTTGTTCTAGCAATCCAAGTTTACACAATCTCAGTGACCCAAAAGCAGAACTGTTGTAAACACTTGCAGGTGTTAAAGGGGGAGCTGCAGTGTGAGGCTCGAGATACAGAGCTGGCATGGATTGCATATAGTTTACAAGCTACAGCTCCCACAAGGGGTAAGTGGGTAATTGAGGCAAAACAAAATGGGCTAATAATCTGAATTTCGACAAATCCCACTTGATAGTGAATCAGAAGTAATTAGAATTTTTAATTACCATCAGTAATCAGAGAGAACACTGAGATGAAATGGAGTGGCAGGTGTAAGCAGGCTGGCTGTCTGGCAGTGAGGACCTGATGCCCCCCACATCAAGGCTCCCCGGGGTCCTCAATCGGATTATAGCTAAACCATCCTGCCACAACTGGGCCTAAAAGGCCTCCTTCATACCTTAACCATTTATCCTTCCTTGATCCACCAGCAAGGTTCCCTAAACACTGGGTGTTTTTATTATAGTGTGTGTGTGTGTGTGTGTGTGTGTGTGTGTGTGTGTGTGTGTGTGTGTGTGTGTATGTTTGAATGGGTGTGTGTTTGTGCTTGTCACCTCCATGTTTATACATTGAAGGAGACTCCTGGGATGAAAAACAAAAAAATGCATGAATTGTGATCCGATCGATCAGAGAGCGGTTGCACAGCAAGAGTTCGCATATGAATCAGATCGAGGGCAACACATGCAAGTAGCCCAGATCTGGCATGTAAATGGATGGTGGATTTGGTTTATTCATCTTTTCATAAAAAAAAAAAAAAAAAATTAAAAAAATCTGATATGAGCCACTTAAGCTTGTAATGTAAAATAAATGCTTGGAGGATTGCATGAACACTAATGAACAGCTATTGTTAGAGGAGAGATACAGAAAGGATTATAATAGCCTCCATGACTTCATCCCTCCCAGACCTCCTTGAACCATGGGCTTGATTCTCCTGACGCAGTCCAGCTAATGAAAACCAGAGGCTCAACAACATTCTTAAAAAGAATACTCACAAAGAACCACACGATGAAAATAGCATTAAAATCCAACCACAAACCCCCTGGTATATTGTACAAAATAGACAGTGGGTGCAGACAGTCATGAAATTTGCTTATTTTGTGTAAGACCACAACAAGCAACACTTTAAATCATTAGTTTAGCTCTCAGAGAGTTCTAAAACTGTTTTTCTCTTTCCTTTCAACACAAACATCTGCTCAGTGGTCGGAGGGATTTTTGGATGTTTTGCTGTTTCAGAGCATCCTCTATGTCCATGAACTTATGAGCTTTTGTTTAAGGTATGGCTAGCAAACATGAGCATCAGCTCATCACTGCTGAAGTCTGTCACAGCAAAACGTGATCCAAGTGTCTGCGTACGTCATGTGGCATTATTGGACCTAGGCTGTGATCACGCCAATGGAGTCTTTCATCATTTGAGCATTTCTCTCCTCAGAAGTAGATCTGACAGTGGAGCAGAAGGTTCCTCCTGCCTCTAGGCTGTTCCTGTGGAGGTCTCCTCCCCTGATCAGTCCCTCGTGTCCCTTTGTGCATCGTCCAACAGACCAAGCCAAGCAGACATGGTAAGTCAGACATGCTTTTTTGCTTACTTTTGTCTTCCTGTGTTGAGTAAAGGGAATGTTCTCCAGCTGGGACGAGTTTGCCTCTCTTCTTTTTATCGCAGCTGCTGCAGACTGCAGCTTGTTTTGGGTGACACACTGCTGGCTTGTGAATATGGATGTGTTCGCTGGGGAAAGCGCCAGGGTGTTCAGTGTCTAGTAAAACGCAGTGGAATGCGTCTGGCCATGGAGTATACTGTATCTCCATCTACATGTCTTCTTCATTTCTTCAGCTTCTTAGAACAATGCAGAGGGTGTGAGCCCAATGCGACCAATGTATCACCTAGGTATCACCTGAGTTGATCCTGGAGGTCCCATGTCAGGATATGCCTCTGATATCCTCATACATCTCACTGCTTCCAAGAAGAGAGGATATGGTAAGCAGAGGACGGAATGGTTGACCTGAAAAACCCCTAAAGATAAATTCCCACCACAGCAGTTTGCTAAACATTCATCTGTCAAATTTTTTCAACAAATACGGAAGCACATACAGTATAAGGCAGTTATGTATGTACACAGTGCAGCAGTATAATGATCACGCAAACATTTGTCAAACAACACACTATTTCTGGAGACTTCCTTATTAATTTGCATTGTCTACTGTATTAATATATTGGTGGAGTGTAGTGTTTTCACGATCACCAGTAGCTTTGCTAGTTAGCATTTACATCACATTGAAAGAAAATGAGTTGCAGCTTTGTTTCAGTAATCTTCTTTAAACTAAAGCTAAAAACAATGTTTAAATGTTAGGAATATACAGGGTTATACAGTTAACTATACAGTTGTTGATAAAAAACTAATCAATACTTAAAT
>KV751354.1:557369-570709 GCA_001698575.1 Mola mola
GTAAAGAAAATCTAAAATAGGAGGGAAAAGAGGTTATATTTTCACCCATGTGTTGCTTGGTTGGTTGGTGGGTTGGTTAGCAGGATTACATAAAAAGTAGTGAATGGATTTCAGTGAAACTCCATGGGAAGCTAAGGACTGGGCCAGGGCGGAATCCATTAAATTTGGATGTATATATGCATAGAGAAGTGGATCCAATTTTCATTTAAAGGAGCTCTTACATCTCCTTGAAGGTATTCGCTCTACTGAGTGCAATTCTATTTAGGTACTTAAATAACAATGCCGATATGAATGTACTTGACCTCCCAGCAAAGTACAGCACAATGTAGTTAAACTAATAACTTATTAAATACAATTAAGTCCAAAAGTATTTGGATAGTGACAGAGTTTTTATCATTTTGCCTCTATACAGCATCGCATTGGATTTGAAATATATCCGAGAAGATGTGATTAAATACATTATACAAAGTACTTCCGTTTTCAGGGGCTCAAAATATTTGGACAATTGACTGACAAGGGGTTTCATGGTCAGGTGTGGTGTGTTCCCTTGTTACTTCAATACAAATGAAGCAGATAAAAGGTCAATCAGAGATATAGCAAAAACTTTATGAGAGGCCAAATCAACAATTTAGTGCATTGTTAAAAAGGAAGAATTCACTGGTGAGCTCAACAACATCAGAAAGCCTGGAAGAACACAGAAGACAACTAAAGTGGATGATTGCAGAATAATTTCCTTGGGGAAAAAAAACTTTTCACAACATAGATACAAGAACACTCTGGAGAAGGTAGGCATATCATTCTCAAAGTCTACACTCAAGAGATGCCTTAATGAATGCAAATAATACTAGAGGGTTTATAACAAAGTGCAAGCCACTGGTAACATTCAAGAACAGGAGGGCCAGATTAGACTTTACCAGAAAACATTTAAAAAAGCCTCCCAAGTTCTGAAATCAGATTGTTTGGACAGAGTAAACCAAGATAACCTTGTATCATTGTAGAATGATGGGAAGAGAAAAGTCTACAGAAGGAAAGGAACGGCTAATGATCCAAAGCATACCGCATCGTATGTCAACCATGGTGGAGGCTGTGTTACTACATAGGCATGTATTGCTGCCAATGGAATGGGCTCACTGGTGTTTATTGATGATGTGACTGCTGACGGATGAATTCTGAGGTGTACAGGGCTATACTTTCTGCTCATATTCAGCCAAATGCTACAAAAATGACAGGATGGTGCTAGAAGAGGGTCTTCAGGGCGTGGGACCAGACAGGTACAAAGGGAACTCAAAAACAGACTCAGAGAGAGTAAGGACACCTACAGGAGGAAACTGGAGGAGAAGCTGGGGAGGAACAAAGCCAAGGATGTTTGGAGTGGAATGAGAGAGATCACCGGCTTCCAGAGGAAAGGTGGAGGAGGAGCAGTCGAGGGGAACACACAGAGGGCATACGAGTTGAACCAGTTTTTCAACAGGTTTTACTCCAGCCCCCCTTCCTCCACCAGCCCTAACACTCCAGCCCTGACTCCCGTCACCTTTCCCCCAACCCCAACAGCCCCACACAAACCTCCACTTCAGACACCTCACTACCCCATTACAGGCAGCCCCCCACCTCCACCCAGCAGGATGGACTAGATGGACAGGATGGAGTTGGAGAAGTTCCACCAGGGAAAAGCTGCTGGACCAGACAACATCAGCCCTTGAGTGCTTTAATTTATACTTTTTACTGTTATATGTCCCATTGATCCTGTACCTGAACATCCTTGCTGCTGTGACTAATTAATTTCCCTACGGAGATTAATAAAGACATCTCTATCTATCTATCTATCAGTGCAGATGGAGAATGACCTTAAACATACTGCAAAAGCAACTCAAGACTATTTGAAGGCAAGGAAATTAAATGTTCTTCAATGGCCAAGTCAGTCACATGATGTCAACCTAATAGAGCAGCTTTTCAGTTACTGAAGACAAAACTGAAGGCACAAAGACCCACAAACAAGCAGCAAATGAAGGTGGCTGCAGTGAAGACCTGGCAAAGCATCTCCAGGGAGGAAACTTGGTGATTTTCATCAACCTCAGACTTCAGGCAGTCATTGACTGCAAAGGATGTTCATCCAAGTATTAAAAAATACTTTTATATTTACAAGTAGGTTAGTTTGTCCAAATACTTCTGAGAAACTAAAAATGGAAGTAATGTATAAAACGACTGTAATTCCTAAAGGGTCATAAAATTACGGACTCTTGAGAGTCTTATCTCTCACTTCACTGAAATCACAAGACTGACGTCAACTAAGTCATAAAGATGCTGGTAACAATTATTACCATATTCACAACATAAATTTTATAACTAAGTTGTAAATGCTATATACCAATCTGTGGTCAGTGTGGTTTCAATACTCGTCAAACGGCTGCGTAGCTCAGAAGCATTATCATCATACAGTTGCTCCAGTCATGCAGTAATTGCAAAGAAGATGCCAGGTACGAGTCCTGCGTCTCTGACGTATTAAAATCTGAAATGACGCATCAAAGTCACTGTCCATGCGTCCCGGGGATGCACCATATTTTTCCCGTGTAAAACAACCGATCAACAACTGGTTTTAAAAGTAACATCGCTTTCAGGAGACCACGCAATCGCTGTGCCAACACAGGCAAACCCCATGTGCACAGTTTCACAACATGCTAGTGGCTAGTTTAGCCACTGTTTAAAAGAATTAAACACATGGCTGGTCAGCAAATATTTCGGCTGCATTTTTCTCTGCACCCCTCTGTGACTCTGATCAGCCTATAGCATTGCCTGCACCTACCTGTGCCTATTCCTCTACTGAGCCACTGCAAAAGAAGAGCCTCTACCATCTATATCTTCCTCCCAAAAAAGAGAAATTTTCTCAAGCAGTGGCTCACCACATATAAATGGCTTTGTTTTTCAGATGAAAATTTCATGTACTGTGAATTGTGCACTAATTACAACAAAACGGGTACATCTATGCACAAAACAAACAAACAAACACACCAGCTTTCAGCTTTCCACCCTCACTCGCCATGTTTTAAGCAAAGAACATCAGTACCGCCTCAGTATTCCTGCTCTACAAAAAGACCTCGAACGCAGTCAGACAAAGGTGGACAGTCAACAGAACAAAGCAGTGCTGGTGCTGTTAAAAACTACTCACTGGATGGCCCAAGAGGGGGTCCCCCTGTCCACGTTTGAGTCATTGCGCAAGTTTCTGACAGAGGCCAGAGTTCTGGATCTCATACCTCTACAGCAAAAATCTGTTTTATACAGTTCACAATACACTGCCACAGAATTGTTGTCCAGTATGGCAAGACACTGTGCTCGCCGCTCTAAAAAAGAAAGTGAATGAATCCCTATTTATTACTGTGCTTACAGATGCATCTGCAGACATCACTAACCACACAAGCCTTGTAGTATATGTCAAAGTCAGTGATATTCAAACATTTCAACCAAGAACTAATTTTGTTGCAAATAAAGAGTGTCTGGATACAACAAGTGCAGGGATTGCATAATGCATCATGGATGTAATGTCAGAGCTGGAACTCCCATTACCCAAAGTTATGAGCATGGGAGCAGATGGAGCTGCAGTCATGACAGGAAGAAGCAAAGGCTGCACAGGCATACTGCTTCAGTCCAACCCCCATATGGTGAATGTGCACTATGTTGCCCTGCTGCCCACTCCCTTGCCTTATGCACATCTCAAGTAGCAGAGGCAATAGCAGATCTCAAAAAGAATCAGAAGATACTGACTGGTATGTTCTATTACTGCAGGGCTAGTCCCAAACAAGCAGCCAAAATATAAAAAATACAAAAACTACTGGAAGACCCAGTGCTCACCTACAAGGAGTTGCATTGCATTTGATGGTTATCTTACTATAATGCTCTTCGGACTGTGCACAGGCCAATGGACAGTCTGCTGACCTACTTCACTGACGTGTCCCAGGATGTCAGCAAAGACCCAAAGGCCAGCGGCCTAAAGAAAAAGATTGGCTCAGTGAAGTGTATCTGCATCACTGCACTGATGATGGACGCTATGGCACTTGTTACAGACTTATCCCAGTTCCTGCAAGCAGAAAACGTGGCTGTAGCTTTGATAAAATTAAGGCTCGATTTTGCATTCAGCGAACAAGAAAAGATCAAGGAAATGACATCCCCCAACCTAACAGCACAAGCCAGCGACATCCAGAGCAACATATACAGCGGTGCATTACAAAGGTCACATTTAATTTGGAGAAGCTGTGCATCAAATTTATTAACAACTTGATAAGCAACATGCACTCCAGGTTTCCGAACACGCCGCTGTTGTGTGCATTTGGTGTGAGCCTACGTTCCATCTGCTTCATGAGTGAAAAACAGTTGAAGATCTATGGAGAGGAGGAGTTAGATAACTGCTTACTGCCCACTATGGGCATGAGCAAATCTACAAATGGAGGGAGGGCGGGGAGGACCACCAGATCACTACCCAGCCCCTGATCAATGCTGAACAAACTCGAGAGGAATGGACCCTGGTGAAGAAAGTTGCCAAAGCACAGCACTACCCCATAGACAGTATTTGGATGCTTTGGGCATTAGTGACAAAATAAAATATTTCCCCAACCTCACCATCTTTGCTCAACTGTCCACCACCCCAGCTGTGCATACTGCTGGCTGTGAACGAGGGTTCTCTGCTCAGAACCTCATTCTCAACACTCACAGGAACAGGCTGTCATCGGAACACCAAGAGCAGCTTCTCAAGGTTAACCTGGGTCCCAAAAGGCCAGAGCTCCCTTTTCAAGAGGCACTGGGCAAATGGAAAGAGGTCAAGCAGAGAAAATTGTACAATATTAAGTACAAGTAGTCATTATATATGCTATAGACTTGAATACTATACACCACAAACATAACTGCATCGTTTCACTTTTCTTAAAACTTACCACTGTGTTAAAGTTTAATTTTTGTGCTAAAAGTTTCACAGTGATTGACTGAGTTCAGTTGAATTAGTTATGCTACGACTACACGATGTAGGTGTTTTATTGGTGACAGTTTTTTGTTGATGAGAATGTTTTGTGTGTTAAAAATCAGCACTTTCATTGATAATTTATAGTTAGTACTACTACAGACACCATTTTCTCCACTTGAATTGCTGTAATTTATTTTGGTGCTATTAATGTTGCTTCACAAATGCTATTTTATTTGAATTTCTTATTCTTTAACAGTTTTGCAATACATTTTTCAGAGTTGGAATTGTATTTATTTATTTTACTTTCAGATATATTTTGACCACATATGAATGTATCACCAAATGTACCAATATACCAAAATCTAGATTTTATTGGGGACCCATTGAATTTCCCAAGGACCCATTCAAGTCACCACCTGTGGGTCGCAGGGACTCACCATATTGAAAAGCTATCAACATCACTGTAATTGTCTTCCTTAAATGGACTGTATATTCCAAATGGACAAATACCATCAAACCCCAAAAATCCTCACCCTCCACAAATGCACGTTGGTCATCAAACTTACCTTTTCTGGTGACACAGGTAGTTTTTCTGGACCTAACTGTATATTGTAGCTCGCTACTCTGCAACAGTGGTTAGATAACCGTTCTGAAACCTGAATCCAATGAAAAATCACTGGATCTATGTATTGTATATGTTATTTTATGTTTGGCTGCCAGTGCTGTAAAACCAAAGTGAAGCCAAAGTAATGAATGGTACCTGATCTACCATTCAGTCAAAACTGGAAAATGAATCTCAGTAAAATCTGCATTACGGCTTCTGTTAGGATCCAATATGTATTATCAGTAACAAAAAAAGTACTGCTGCTCTGCCAGTCTTTTCCATTTTGTCGACAAAGATGTCAGGTAAATGGATCACACCAACTGGTGAGCCAGTGGCTCCTTTTAAGATTTTAAGATATTACTCAGAGCTTGTAATTGCGCTTTTCCAGATGCACATTGAATCAATCTCTTTCCTTTAGAGAAATTTTACTTAAGTCAGACACACTATTTATAGTTAATGTATATTCCATGTCGGTGTTCTTAAATTGGAAGTGTTTGCAGTCTCCATCAAGTCTAACCAAAAAAAACATTGCTCACACTTTTCGGCAGACATTGACAATAAATCTCTATGCCAACCCCAGTTGCCAGGTTTTATGTCCCTTTTATTAAAGGCAAAAAGAGAGGTTTTCATGCAGAGGCAGCGCATGTTGTGCAGAGAGGAAACAGGTCTGTGTTTGGAAGTACAAGGATAAATATAACCTCCCCTCTCACCTCCCATTCTGCGTCTGACACTAGTTTTACACAGCCGAGGTTCCACCCCAGTAACAACCACACAGACTGCTGGCACTTAGTCATGTTCCCGCACTTCCCAGAGTCCCTCAACACCTCGCAATGTCAAACGCACCATTCAGATACCCCTAAATATTTAATCAGGACAAGTAGAAGGCAATCTCCTACATCCACTATCATTAAACATTTAATACCCGACTGACATAAAGTCTAGCCAGCTGAGACTTAGTGAAGACACACGTATGCTAGAGAGCTGCAGATATTTGTTCTCTTCCTCGTTAAATTACACAAACCCAAAAATATGCAACAGTCTGTCAAGCTTTGGTCAAATTCAAGGATCTGACACACCTCACATACCCACTGACTGGCATAGCTACATTTTATATACATACATATATCATCCATGAGAGTTGTAGTACAGAGGAGGCTCATGAATTCCATCAGTCACGGCTTTGGAAAAAGAATAAAAGAGCAACAGGTCAGCCACAGTCAGCGCTCACAAACCAGCCAAGGACAGAGAAGAGGGGCCACGTTCTATTAAGATGTAACATCAACGATCCACACAAGGGCAGAGCGTGTTATGACCCTGTTACTCTACAGGTGTTGATACAACAGTTGAAAAGACGTTAGGCCCCCAGTTAAAGGGAAAATCTGCAGATTTTACACATCAAAGCCAGTTGCAGGTCTTGTAGAGCTCCAAATCTGATAAACCTAATTTGAATTATCCAGTGTCGTGTTAGCGGGGGCTAGCAGTTTGAGGGTGCATTAGCCAGTAAGCATAACACATTAGACTCTGTTGTTAAAGAGTTGTATTGTGGTTAACGTATGTCAGGAAGAAGAATGCATGGAATAAAAAAAGACCATTTTAGCATTCTGCTGCATTGGTTTTGATTCTCAAAAAAACACAGCCCATGAGTCAGACAAATCCAAACCTTACTGGATTTTATCCATTTCATGGATGCTATTTTTAATTTCATTTTTATTATTCTGTTTTCTTCCTTATTTTTGACTATTTTATCAAATTGGTTTTATTTCCAATATAATGTTCCATCAATTTTCTATTTCTGCTTTTATGTCCATTCTGTCTTTACATGCAAAGCATTTGGTTCATGTAATGTCTTTGTTACAAAGAGGTTTGGGCTGCATTTCTCGTGCAAAAGGGGCTATACAAATACATCTTATAATCATGCTGTTATTGTTATTGGAATGTTATGTTAAAGAGGAGTTCTTTTAACAGAATGCTCATATGGTTCAGTTTTTCTCTACTAGTGTTTTTACATAAATGTTAAACTGCATCAAATTAAGATCAGCACAGCATTTTAGTTGGCTTGTTTGCCATCAGTCTTGTAGCCAAGTAACTAATCAACAGAGGAGAAGCAGGCAAATGGTACTGAAAAGGCATCACAGGGCAGTGGTTGAAAATCTATTCAGCCATAAATCAGGGACTTACAAAACATATTCATCATATTCAAGGAATTATTAAGCTGCTAAGTTTGAGCATTAACATGAGATCAACACGTTTTGGCAAATAATCTGCATGCGTGATCACTGTCTGCAGGAAGATGTTGTTTTTGTGTGGGCCAAGTCAATAGTATCAAGTGTTGCTGTGCAAACACACAGATATAGTATATACTCTGCATACAGACACAAACACACACACACACACACACAAAGATACAGATGCAGATATTGGAGGTGACCCAGCGCAGTGACAGGGAGGGACGTGACTTGATTAAGAATAGCCAGGCAAGTGTGATAAAGTACCATCTAAATCCACCCACATCCTGTGACACTGTGATAAGTGAAACACCAGCGACAGCCATATACCCCATTAATAATGTTGTGTAATGTCAGGCTCAGCAGTCTGCTCAGGTTTAGATTCATTATTGGACTAAAAGTGGAAAGCTTTGCTTTGGGGGTAAACACACACCAAGCAGACATAGGCAACATAAAGACATTAAAGGACGTGCAAACTTTCTGTTCTCTATTTTCATACTCTCCTGAGCCACAAATCCATACACTGGGATACTCGTGATAATTCGTGCAATCCTCTCCAAACACACGGACACATGATGAGGGGTTATTGGAGCAGGTGTCCACTGCAGAGCTTTCCCTGCACTCTTGGCTCCTGAGCCAATATTCTGGAGTCATTTGAATTAAGAAAAAAAAAAAAAAAACTTACAAATTTGTTGGACCATTCAAGGCTAATGTTCAATCTACTGCTCTTTGACACAGTGCCACTAGGCCCCTCATTTCCATTCCTGAAGCCACTACAGTGTCATGTAGGGGAAATGGAGAGGGGTTTAGGGGGTTATGTGAGCAAAACTGAAAAAGAAAAGGAAAGAGGCCTAAGAAATAGCTGAATGACTTGTTGTTGTTGTTTTTGTTGTTTTTGTTGTTGTTTTTGGGCGCAAAGAAAGTGCATGAGTATTAAGATTGAAAAATATTGTGACCCACGCACACACAAAAGTGTCAGCACAGCACCCAAGGTCAAGGCAAAAAATTGAATCCTGTTACACTTTAAACAAACTGGCAGGTGCTAGAAAAAGGCACAAATATTTGACAGAAAAATAATGGTGTGGAAAACACATGAAATTGTAGGGAGTTTTGTGCATTTCGGGTAAACAGTCACCAAAGGTACTGCATTCCCAAGATGGTCTAGGAACTAATATACACACAAATCTCTCTCAGCTGATGTGGAAATGTCACATACATACACAAGCTCACGTCTCCCAACCTCCCAGTACATATAAAGCGAAGCAGAGAGGCACACAGAAAACAGAAGGATAGTGTCCTTTGGAATAAATGAGAAGAGAAGACGGAGGCAGAAAACATGCTCCCATGACGATATACCGCTTGCTTTTATTCATTGCAAGAGTTTCCACTCAATTTCCTCCTGTTTCGGCACAATCCCAGAGATAATATCTGTCTCTGTCTCTTTCTCGGTTCCACCAGCATGATGAGGGTTGCATAAAATTAGCTGTTTGACAGGGAGAGCGTGTCTGGGGGCAGTTTGGAGGACCTTGTTTCCGAAAAGTCTCGACACACTTTGCTCTACGCCCCCCAATTCCCCCAAGTAAAAACACAAGATCAGATAGAGAGAGAAGAGGCCTGTTAAAAATAGCAGCTCACAGACACCCTTCTGAAGATTTGAACTAACAGGGAAAAAAAAATGTAGAGGGTAAAATGATTAACTCAGCTCAGACATTTTCAACATGCTCAGTCTGTCTTGAAGGTTTCTCCCACCAAACATGAATAATGGATTGAGATTATATTAGAGCTCTAGCAATATATTGGTTGGCAGAATTGATCAGTTGATAGCAGCAGTGATGTACATATTTAATTATTTAATTATTGAATTATGGAACTTACTAGTACATTAAACAGTATTACCCACATAATTATAACATTTTGTTAATTCCTGAAACTAGAAAGAATTGTGTCAGTTTCTGCTCATGTATCATATAGACTGGTTTGACAAATAAAAAGTATTTTAAAGGCAGCTAAGTTTTGTTTTGTTTTGTGTTACACATACCAACACACATACCAAAAAATGAGCACATATCCTTACCAATATTGTAAAGAATGCAGGAAATAATTTATCGCCCTGCTTATATCACCAGATTTTTGCCAGTAAAAAGCTCTACAACTATAACAAATATTGTCTGATATTGATATTTTTTTTACCTCCTATTATCAGTATGATAATAATATGATAATCCTTAGTCAGTCAGGCTGTAGTCCACATTTTGTTGTTTATGGCGGTCAAAAGGAAACAAGGCTCTTGTCAGAAAGACGCAGAGGTGACTCTGTCATGTCACACCCTTCGTGCACTGAAAGCAGACAGGTTGGGGCCCTAAATGCTTCATCTACTCTCTGGTATCCCAGTCCAATTACAACTTCCCCACAAAGCCTTTCCTTTCCACTTGCTCACAGGCTGTCAGATTCTGATGTGGAGGGCACTGTGATATTGAAGGTCAGTCAGTCCGAACACTTAACCTCATTTCCCAACACTCTGCTCTGCCTCTTCCATAAGAGCCTTTTGATTGGTGTCCACTTAAAAAACGGGGCTTTGGGTTCGATGGGAGGGAGAACGGAGGAAAGGGGAGATCAGGGCAGCCCCAGCAAAGCCTTTGGAGCACATCTCTTGACTGCAGTCAGATATACAGAGTTTCAATTAAGCAGGGGAAAAGAGTGAGAACTAATCTGGGCCTGCACTGGAGAACCAGTCATGCAATATTCATGTACACAAACCAATGACAGCCCAGATTAGCCTACATATTTACATGGAGCCGTTGCTGTGCCGTCCACACATTAAAGGAAAGTGCTGCAGGAGGAAATGGGATAACGGCACACTAGGAAAGGGAAATCAGATAGGAAAGAGATAATGAAGAGTGGAAAGGAAATAAAAATGGAAAGAAATCAAGGAGAGAAAATTGAGAGGTCAACGGGACACGGGGAAGACCTTGAATGAGAACGAAATGGGATCATGAGATAAGTGGTGCAGAAAAACCAAGAGGAGGTACGAGTCATCAAAAGAGATTAAGAATCATCTGCATTTTGGCTTTTCATTTGCCTTCCCCATAATCACTACAATCTGAAGGCAGACACCAGCCCCCAATCAAAATGTCACCAATCTTGAATGAGTGATCTGGGCAAATTGGGCTGCTGGAGCAAGGAGGATGCTCTTTAACCTGAGCAGATGGCTGCAGACAGTGGGGAGCCATGGCAGGACAAAGATATAACTGCTGTAACTGGCTGCTACACTTCCCCTTACTTCTGACCACAGAGAGCGACAACTAAAGAAAATGGGACAGAGAGCAAAAACAGCTTGGCCACAACAGTGGAAATGCTCTGCAGTCATGAATTTCAGCAATGTCTGAAATGTTATGTGCATGCCTCAGAACAATAAGAGAAATTCATCTGTAATCCTCAGTAGGTCACAAAAGACTTAAAAAGACTTCAAAGCTGGATTAATGTGTGACTGGACATACCAATTCCACACTGGGTAACTTCTTACCAGGCATTAACATTGTATGTCAAACAAGACGCTAATCATGGGTTTAGTTTGAAAATATCCTTTGACCTTTTGTAGAGGTCTCAGAATTAATTTTATGCTCCAAAGATATCTAATTTTATGCTTTTACGGACTTACACATTTGCAGAATAATGGAAATGTCCTGATATTTTTCTTCACTTAGGAAACCACTGAGCGTGGTGTGCTGCAAAAATGTTCAGTGTTAACTGTCTGCGTATGTACACAAACATCTTATATAGCGTCCATGAAATGAATCAGTTTCGTCCACTATATAAGATGGGCTTGCAGTTAAACACGAAGAAAACAATTTCTGGCTGATTTAGGGAAACCTCAAATGCTCTCATTTCAAGGACCAAAGGAGATTAATGAATTCAGTTCTACCAGTGCACACACACACACACACACACACACACACATACATGCAAACATCTCTACCTGTCTTAACTTTCAGAAATGAAATGTGAGAAATGGGCCAATTTACAGCTAAAGGCTGTGTCTTCCTATGAGACACCGACATAAAGATGGAGTACAGACGATATGCAGAGGTAGATGTGGGAGAGAAGAGGGGTTTGAATTTAGAAAGAGAGGGAAAAAGCAAGAAAAAGATGTGAGACACAGAAAGCAAGACGTAGGCACTAACACAAGCGTCATCTCTGAGGGTTGGCAGAAGTGCCTGAATTGCATTTTTGGCCTTTAACATCTCTTTTACAGAGAGACTGCAGTTGAGCAGAGTGGCTCTTGATCTTTCCAATCAGCTACCATGACAAGAGCTGCTCAGATATTTAACAAGCAGAAAAAAAGTGTGTATCAGCACGGACAAGTTCGCTACATTCAGAGAAGTAAAAGAAAGGCAGAACAAAGGAAGGAAGACAGAAATGAATATGAGAGTCTTCCGCCATCTCTTCATAGTTCCATAATGTTTGGGCTCCTTACCACGGTCAAAATGCTCTATAGCCACCATATTCTTCACTTTTTTGCAATAATTAAATGCTATTCTGTCACCATTCTCCCTAAAAACACACTTTCTAGTCATATGTGTTAAGTGTCGCCTACAGTCAAGCAGTATAACATGGCATGGTGTCTGAAGACACGTGTGGAACACACAACAGAACTTTCAACCTTTATTCATTGCAAGTGAAGAGGATAGTTCTCTAGACAGCTAGTCGGCTGTTGAGTCACGTTCCCAGTTCAGCAAATACTAACACTTTGGGACATCCAACATCTCAGTGGCTTCTTCCAAAAACCAACCCAAAGGGTCAGTATCTGACAGGGTCGGTATGAAACTGAATTAACAATTGTTTTCGGGAATTATCACCAAGAGCAGTTTCAAGGCTTTTGGTGGTAAAAAGCACTCCAGGCCGATGGAGACAAAGACTTCTGATTGCTCCAACACCACATATGTTGTTAAGACCGCAGCTCTGCACTGAGAAGACGAGACCAGGAAATGGGGGCTGCTTGGAGGGGCACCATTTCTTGCTTCGACCCCTCCCTCCCTTCCTCATGGGACCAGTTACATTTTCATTTGATAGGAACTGGAGAAAACCACCATCTGTAATTAGATTACAAACAGGCGAGATGAGCAGGGGAAAAAAGAATCTTAGTTAATTAACTCAAACCATATTCTAATCAGGTTTTAGAAACCCCCCCCACCCCACCTCCTCTCAACAACCTCCAATCTGAATCCTCTCACAAATCCCCCCGGGACTCACCATCACACTTGGCAAACAGAGGCACTCAAACAAGATCATTTGATCCTAATTTCCTAAACAGGAAAGCACTTAAAGACGCGCTCTGATTGAGAAAACCACATGAATAGCTGTCGAGAAAAATATGGAAGCAACAGAAGTCTAGCAAGATGAAAGGTTGAGAATCAGCTTTCAGTTTCGTGTTGTTTTGGTCACGTTTCCTAAAAGTTAGTTTCTGTGCGGGACTGACAGTTTCGATCATGGCAGGAAATGAGGACAGGGAATTAAAAGAGTCTCTCTTTATGGAAGTGAAGAAAAGTGGCTGGGGGAAAAGAAAAAA
>KV751354.1:570755-581168 GCA_001698575.1 Mola mola
CCTCTTCATTATCTGTCAACCTGCCACAGAAATGGACAAAATCCGTTTACAAGGAAATACATGTTGCGAATACTGAGCAACGAGAAAAAACAGCGACCTAAATGTAGCACAGTGATCAGCAATTTTGCTTTTGTTCAACATTTTTTCATCAGTTTCCAATTATTACTCCTGTAAAATACAAAATTCCACAGAGCTGCCTCACAGACAGTCATCAGACTGACAGCTCAATCACACAGCCATTACATTTGTCTCTCGCTTTGATTAGAATCCCATTTCAAATGTCAAGTCAGTTTTTATTTTCAAGAACAAAGCACAGAATGAACAAAAAGAAGAGAGGAGAGACACTGCTGAAACATGAAAAGCACAAGATTACATGTCAGACTCTTCCTCTGCAGTGTTACCTCGAAATTAAGCTACCCAAAATCCATCATCAAGGAGACTATTGATGAATATAACATGAGTATAACAAATTCATTGTATATTTTACCAAAATATGCATCTAGTTAAGAGACTTGGTAAATTTTGGCAAAGGAAGGCCTTGAACCTTGTAATTTGTAAAGGGACAAAGCAGTTTATTAAATTAGGAGTAATAACACACTTCAGAACACCAATTGGCAGAGAAACACACAACATTGTCAACAGATTTGGCTCACTGGTGTGGGACAGAACACAGGCTGGCACAACAAGGACCGCTCTCATTTCTAAACACCTGCTCACGGTCGACGTAGACCACAAAATACAACCAGCAAAGAGACATTTCCTCCTCTCTGGGAAACAATCCGGGCTTGTTGCTTCACTGAGAGTGGCGCTACCGCCAACCTGACTTTCCTGTGGGCACCCGTGCACGTGTATGTGTGTGAGATAGAGCAGCTGTCACAGCAGCCTGCACCTGTTCTGCCTAAGGCCTTACTGTGTTAGCTCAGAGCAGCAGCACACCACATAGAAGGGTGAGTGTGGGGACTGAGTGACGGAAAACTGCAGAAAAAGATATCTGCCAGCATAAATGTCAACAGCCAACCATAGTGTGTTTGAGGACCTCATATGAATTTATATTATTTTTGAACAGATAGCTGTTGAGCATGTGTGCACAGCAATGCTATAAATAATGCACCATTTCAGTTGTGTAAAGTAAAGAAAAAGCTCCTGCGCTTCAGGTTTGATGGTTTCTGCCATTTGTCAGAGCCTGATGGACACATGCAGTGGTGTTTGCAGACAGACTAAGGCATGGATAATTTCACATGTCCAAGAGGCAGCAAGCGTGTCTCTGTTACAATTATGTCCCCAGGGCAATGTTGTAAACCTGCTCACTGCCCAGCAGCAACAAACGTGAAGCATTCAGGGTCTGTTCAGTATAATACACCAATTAATTATAACATAAAGCTCTGCAGTTTTAGTCAGTAGCAGCTGAGCAGCACCTGAGCTTCATCCATGCCTAATGGGGCTGCTGTTCTGTAATGTTGTATTGCAGCATTACTCTTGGCGAATGCTGTCACAGGGGCTGCTTCCCTAAATCTGTAACCAAAAACCACAACACTGTTCATAAAAAGAGAACGAGGAGAGGGCTAACACATACTCCCAAATGTATTAATTGGGAAGGTAATTTCACACCCGAAGCCTCATTCCAACTGCTCTGAGCTAAGTTACGGCCTTTTGTTCCAATGAGTGATTATGTGTCTTTTTCTTCCTGCCCTCAATGGAGCAGATGGAATGAGTGCATATACCAGTTTTTTTTTTTGTTTGTTTGTTTTTTTACACACATAAAGGCAGACATTAACTTAATGTACATAACGTACCCTCACACCACAGACATTTTGTTGTGTCTGGGCCGGCCCCTGTAGAGGTGTTCAGCAGTGTAGAGTATATTTAAACAGCTAAGAAGTAGCTGATGCTTGAGATTTCACAGCAGTAACTGGAGCACTTTCCAGACTGCTGAACAATGCATGCTATAATGTGGCCTCTGACCCCAGTTGCAGGAATATAGATCAAGACAGAGGGCTGGAGGAGGGGAGTAACAGACTGGAGGAGAGACGGTGAAGGTACAGTGTTGCAGTGTTTCTGATGGATGATGATATTGCACAGTTTCCATCGATCATGCCCTATCTGACACAAGGCTATCACTCACCTGTCAGGACAACAATTTTCCACGAGACTTGAAGACAAATGCGAAAGAGAGCGCTTTAAAATGCATAAATATACACAGAATGGAAGGCAAATAGGCTGACACTAAACGGACACACGAACATATCCTTCACAGTTTTTTTTCCTTAAAGGAAGGAAAAGAGGAAGCAATGCAATTTACTGGAGCCAGGATGGTGGGGTATGCATGAAGGTTCAAGCCATATCCACAAACCACGGCTACAGAGTGGCACATAAAACGAGAAAAAGACATTAAGGTTTTAGACACATACAATGACGACAACAAGCACAACAGGAGGTAACACTGTGGGGGTGAGATGAGTTACAGTGACGGGGGAGAAGGCAAAGACAGCATTATACTGTGAATAGCTATGGCTCTTTTAAAGTGTAACACAACCCGTAGTTAAATATGTAAAATCTACGAGGCATGAGATCTTTTGAGATGGTGAAGCATGGGGGGGTTGACCACAGAGGTCTATTCTGCAGTCTTCATTACTGAATGCATCTCTGCATGCCTGTCAGTCACCACCTGTCTGTGCCTTGTTAGACCTGCTGGAATCATGATTCTCCCTTAGGAGACAGGCCCACGCGGTACATAGAGATGCTCCTAGTCCCCATATTTTACCGCCTGTAAACATATGCCTGACATAAGTATCCAGACATAAGTCTCATATAAATAAATCCAAATGTACAGGCGGGAACAGCAGTTGAAGCAAGCCTTGAGAGGCAGAGATGGAAAAGGCACAGTGGGTTTTGTTCAGCACCATTTCTCCTTCCTTCCTACAGGATTTTACAACCAGCAGTAAAAACCTTTTTGAGCTACCTTCGCCACATTCAACGTGGCAGGAAAAGTAAGGAGATGCAGGTCCAGATAGGCCAGAGTGACGGTGAAGGGGGACTAAAACAATCTGCTCTGGGCTTTGTTGTTTCTCTGACCCCTGGAGAAGCACTCTGCTGAGGCCATTTGTGTACGTGTGTATGTGTGTGTCTGCTGTCTGTTTGACTGCCACAACACAGCACAGCATCTACTGCTTCAACACTGAAAGGTGAGAGAGACACTCATCTGCTTACTTGACATACCATTTATCCAAGTGGGCAGCTGTAATGAGCATTCAGGGGTAATTTAACTCTATTTTGTTTTCACGCTTGATAATCATCAATAATCTATTGAAAAACTTGATGATGACCAATCCGAGAAGAAACTTTAATCCAAGGAATGGAATGTTATTTGTGGCTACACAGGGGCTACAGCTGAGGTATGGACACACTCCTGGAAAACTAAGCCTTCAAAGAAGGGCTTATGAACCCCATCTCTGAAAAAAGAGATGGAAAAGATGGAATTAGTGGGATTCAGGGGTGTCGGCATGTGGCAGGGTGGTATTAGTGATGCTCTTCACACATCTCCATCCAGGCTCTTTAGAAAACACTAGTAGCAAATATATATCACAACATACAGCCCTGCATTAATTGGAGACAGCTGCAGGACCTGAAGACTGAGCTGACACTACACCCGGCCCACTGCAACCAATCCCACGTAGAGTTATAGAGGAATGTCGTTTTGGCAGCTGTCTTCCAATAAATGTTGTGAAACAGAGAAAAGTATGCATATTTTTAGAAGTGATGTGTCCCTGTTGCCTCTGACAGCTCTTGTTCACGACACGTTTTAGCCTAGCTCACGACTAAAACACTGGCTCTCTTCTGTAAATGCAGGAATGAGTACATAATACAGAGGCTTAACCAGCAAAAAGAATGCAAAGAATAGAGCTTAAGTCCTGCAAGGCACTCTTCCACCTCATAGAACAAGGATATGTGTTCCTATTGATGTGGTCCATCGAGGCAGGTCCCCTTTATTCTCTGTCGAGGCACCCAGAGGCAGGCACCTCCTGAGCCCAGAGAGCAGCTGACCACACCCCTGGAACAATGACCTCAATAAACTCAAACATTTCCATTGCTCCAATAGAAGCACTGGAGGAGTAAAGGAGAGCTGCGGCAAATCAAAAATGAGTGCTCTGGGACTCAGAGAAAAACATTACAAATGGCCTATTCGACACATAAATCAATCTTTGCATGTCCCACTTGCTATTCAAAAATCCATCTGCACACTTGCAGTGGGGTGTGCAGCTCCAAGGAATGAGGATTAATGAGAGCAGGATGGCCCAGTCACAGTACCTCTATTGTCTCTTCTGTTGTACTTTAACAATGGACTCCAGAGAGTGCCTTACCATGCATACTGTATGGTTGTATCTTGTTTGCACTGTAGACCACTGCCTCACAGTAAGAGCAAGGTAGGCCTCACATTCCTGGAAGCTCCATCCCTGTCCAGGTCTCCCAAAGGGAGGCAGTCGACTGGGATTAACAGAGCGGCAATGCATAAATTTCAGGCATACTGCTGAGTAGCTTATACCGTGCAACCCCCTCCTCTTTACCTGGCTCAATCTCTTGCCCCGAGTCCCTGACTGTCCCAGGAGGGCGGGCCAGGAAGCTGGCCACGCAGCCATATCATGTTCTACTGGGCCATTAATGCTGCACAGCATCGGGAGCAGCAAGTGCTATCACTCCCGGCTACATCACTCTGCGGCCTATCAGTCCTTAACTCCAAATATCTGTCTCCTGCATCATCCCATTCTCCGCCTCCGTTTAGCCTTTTGCTCATTTCCCTGAATTCAGGCTGTCTACAATGTCAAGCTCACCTATTTAGTTTCTTCTCCTCAATATCTGCCCATCCATCTCCTGATTTTCTCCAATCTAACTCCCATTCATTTGCTCCCTGATGTGTCTCAATGTTTGTCCAGCACTCTCAGCCTCTCTCAAGAGATTTCATCCCCACACTGACAGCCTTGCTCATTTTCTTTTCTCCTCAGATGTGTGTCTTCTGGCACTACCCTTACCATTCCAACGGGTTTTCCCTTCCTGTGAATATATCCAAAACTGCTGTGCTGCTGCCGGCCAGGAGGTGTCAGATGGAATGATGGAGGACTGGGGGAGAGATAGCCCTTTTCCCCCACCAGAGAGCTTATGAATAATACCGTATCAAAGAGAACTATGAAAGATGAACATGGTCAGAGATGTAAAAGTGAGCCTGCTGAAGGTATAAAGTCCAGGCTCCCAGAGTTTCTGGCTACAGATTCATGAGCAGGGTCTCCTGTCCCTCTCAGGTGTGAGGACTTTCATGTCAACTGTGTGGAAGTTGCAGAAGCATCTGGCACAACCACTAAAAACAGACTGTCAATTCCTTCTTATTTGGTCACATTGCCACATGGGAAAATATTAACTCTAAGGGGGCGCCTGGCTTCATAACATGAGACCATATAAACAATATAACAATAATAATATAAACAATTCTGCTCATGATAACATAGGGTGATGATGACATAAAAACACATCTGAAAAATAACAAAACTCACACACAGAGAAATCGCAGTCGAGCTCAGCGTCTGATATAGACAGGTAGAAGTCATATGGAAACCTGCCAACACACTGGACTCCATACTCTTTGTCCAAACCACGTTGGACTGGTGTGCACATACTTTTCAAAGAAATTAACACTGTTTCTGTTACCCATCGCTGAAAACTTGCAATAGCAAATTTCTGGTGAGGTATTAAAAATGTAGCTCAAATGGACCCTTGAGTATAGCCCAAATAATACAGCCAATTCTGGTCTCTACTAGTTACCCTGTTCAAGACAGCACTTGCCAGAGTTGAATCTTACTATATTTAACTGATTAAAATTATATTAAGCAGGCCTCGAACTGTTAGCAAGCAACAAATCAGCTAAATCAAGTCACTGAACTTGAATAGTATTTAATGAAATAATTGAATACTACAAAATACTACTAGCATTTCTGGATCAACCAGGAGTTAGATGGGGTCAGACAGTGCCAGGATGGCGATGACCAGAACCAGCACACCGAGCTCTACAATGGTTTATTAGAATTTTTTTTTTAAGGTTTCCCTCAGTCTACTACAACACAACCACTGCTGTATAGCCACGTTCACTTATTTAAGCTATCAGGCAAGGAAAGAGCCATGTTAGAATGCCTGAGCCTCTCCAACACACACAAGCAAAAGCTCTTCTGTGAGGAAGTCCTCCATCGTTTAGCAATAAGAGGGACAACTCAAACGCTGCCGACGTGCTTATGGGGCCATAATCTCTGACATACTTTTAGTTGCTGTAGCCTGTAGCAGATACCGAAGCCTACTCCATCGCTACAGTTGCTGTAGCCTGTAAATCTGAAAATCAACACCAAAACTGATCTAATGACTTGGGTATACCACTAAATACAGAGAGATTGATCTGGCGGTAATTAACTTAATTAGTAATGTGTGAAGGCTTTGGCAAGACTTGAAGTAGCACATTTATAATATGAATGATTGTGTACCCACTCCATGTTTAGGTGGCAACCTGTGGACTATCCCACTGGGCATGAATGCCCATCAAAAAATGATATCTCTGCTGAAAACAGTAATTAGTCTTCTCTAACCATTATCAAAAACTCATGTCAGTAGTAGCCTTGTTTTAAGCACTCCGTCAGAACTGTCTGAAGCGGTCAGAGCAACTACACACAAACTGAAGGAAAACAAAGTTAATGGCACCAATCCCCTGTGAAACTGATGATTTCACTCTCGCCCTCTTTCCAGAACAGATACACTGCCTGCCAGCAGGATTAAGAGTGCCTCTCTCTCTTCTCTTAAACATCACAGACGTGGAATTTTGACTCATGAGTGTAATCCATTATGAAGAGGTGGACAGGACACTCAGCCTGAATCAATTTGATTCTCCCACACTTTCTATCGACTCCCATTGAACGAGAAGTGGAGGACAGTGACAGATAGAAATGCAGATAAACAAGAAACCACATGGGGGGAATTCAAGGATCTTTTGTGGCATTACTGTATGTGCACTTTCTATAGAGAGCGCTGCATTCTATAGAAATCCCTTTCTTTACCAGGCAGAGCACAATAGTTGTTTATATTCCAGAGTCCTCCCTGCTGTGTTCAACATCTCAGCACAGTGGAGGACGAATGCCCGAGTTCAGGGTAAAGGGACAATGTTAGAATCCCACATAAACACATGTACAGTACCAAATAAAAGGACACAAAGTGTTCGTGCTCATGGTTATGTATCTAGCTTCCAGCACCACCAAAAGGCTCATTAATCAGCATCACACAAATCAAGTAACTACTTTCCACCCAAATGAGTGCCTTGTGTGCACACCTTAGTAAAATGAACGATGAAGAAGAATCTACTCATGAAGGACGATGTGGCTTTTCAGATTTTTATTCAGATTGACCACATGTGACTGAGAATCAATTCCTGCAGCGAGGAAAGGCTTTTACTCCTCAAAGGGGGGTCTCCTGGATGATTCTGGCAGACACGCAGCACAGCTGTAGACATCATTAAGGCACACTCACAGCTTTTTATTTTCCTCTGCTGATAATTCGACATTAAGAGGCTTGGGTTGAATCATTTACTTTCATCCCATCTTTCAAGATGATATTACATACAGTACATTAATGACACTTGGCGTGAAACAAATGATACAGGGAGAAATGCTTTAAAGCACAGTAATGGTAGTCACTATCTTATAAGCCAGACTGTGTTTCCACTACTGCCAAGGCGAGTCATACTGAAATACACAAGTTTGGCTGCTGGTAATTAGTGCTCTTTATACTGGGGAGTGATAAAGACGGAACATAATCATCATTATGTCTCAGCTCAGAAAGCAGAAGTATCTGGGCCAGAGGGGGAAAAAAAGAAAATTGTGCTGCAGTTGACCGGGGTCTTTTAGAGAAAAAAATTTCAGAATGATGCATAACATTGACAGAGGAAAGAAAATACTCGATCATACTTTGTTTTTAGCCGTGTAAAGCCCACTTCTGCAAAGGAAGACTGCATTCTTTTTGTCAGACAACTGCCCCCTGCTGGTGACAAACCGAAACACCACCAGTGCTACCCTTTTATAGCCCCCAGATGCATTTTAGATATTTTCCATGTTGTAACACTCCAAGGCTACGAAAATGGAGGAATAATAGGGTCCATTTTTTTTTTTTCTAAGAAAACCAATGTGCAACTGTGGAAACAAGAAACCAAGATATATGTTTTTAGTTTTCTTTATCCACTTAAAGATTCCTCTGAAAGGATGAGGGTTCCAGCCGATGCTCAAACTTTTAATTGCAAATCTTGTTAAAGTGCAGTGTTTCACTTTTAATATCGATTTCTCACCAGGTTATTTCACTTGTCAGCACAGGATTTAACGCTGTTTACAACTCCAGATAGTCCCATTAATCACGGACGTCTTCATCAGCCCAGACAAAAGGTGTAAAAAGGTGAAAAACTCCAAGTGTAAAAGAGTCACATAGCATAACCCATTGGTGTTAAATATATATTACGCTGGAGGTGGTGTACACTGCAGTCCAGATCAGCTGAATGATGTCTCCCTCACAGGCATTTAGAAGAGGCGGGGGGGGAAAACGCCTGAATAGCGAGGAATCTCCAAGAAAATAAACTTACTTATCAACACCGACTGCTCTTTGGTTATACTTCAGTATACCGCAGTGCTGCTCTAGTTATTACTATCATCTGTAGCAAACGAAGAAGGGAGAGCAGCAGTTTGTGACCGAGTCATCTCTTTCCAACTTTGATCTATACGCCGTTTATCGCCATAATTGGTGAAAAACACACAAATATACAGCAGATAGACTCACCTTCTTCCGGGGCTGCCATTTCATCATATTTGTTGACCAAAATTGACCAGCATTAAGATATTATATGGGAATGGAATGTAGATTCAAAGAAACCCAGAGCGCAAGTCATGCTGCCTCCCGACTTCCCTCAATTTTGCAGCAGATTTTCTCCAAGAAGCGATGCATGACGATGTGCGAGTCTCAGCTTTGCGGCGATTTTTTTAGGGGGCAAACGGCACAGTCGACACTAATCACACACACGGGTTAAATCCAGTTGAGCTGGAAGAATAAATCAGAAACACATGGTGTCGGCTGACAATGCGAAGGAAATGTTCCCGTGCGTAAATCCAGTAATCGAGTCCGTTATGAGCACCAGTCCGGCCTCACTCGCCACACAGGATCCGAGCCCCGAGGACCTAAACTGGCTGGAAATAACGGAGAAAATATCCTTAAACTTTTTCAACACGGAGTCCCTGTAAGTAGGCTACGCCGTGGGTCCAGCGCTCCTCGTTCCAGACAAAACGATCGGGCGGCAATCTGTGTGCCAAAATGTAGAAACATTCATCACAGTGGTTAAAATCTCCTTTTCCAGCGCCCGAAACATACTTTTGGAAGAACTCATGGAGAGAGAGTCAGACGCAGCCCGGCAGAGGCGGCGCGACAACCAGGGAGATTACTTTCAGGCAGAGGAGGAGGTACAAGCAGCAAAAAAGAAAAAGAAAAAAAAAAAAAAAAATCCCAGGAATTCCAGCGAGGAGCTGGAAGGATATCCTGATTCCTGCAACAGCAACAGACTGGACCGCGGCCCTCGGATGACTTCCCTCCCTGCGCTCCCGCAGCTGTGCACTGAACACACGCCGGGCAGGCGGAGAGAGCAGGGTCATAGCGCCGCCGACATACATGTGCCAAAAGAGAGCGACTTTACATTTACGCAGCGACCTGGAGCCGCTGTCCGGACACGAATCCTGCTGTAGTTCAGTGTGTTGCTCAAGGACACTTCCATTGATGCCAAGCCCATTGTGCCAGTCCATAATGCTGCATATACGCAGCAATGGGTATAACCTGTCTGCATCTAAATTTAGCCTAAGAGTGAAAGTTGGCAGCACACTCACCTGTATTTTCTCTATCTACTGGATAGATATAATATGGATATTTTCAGTAAGAAATAAAAATTTTAATGTCAACACTTAGAATAAACCCAATGTAACAGCGGAATCCAAATACTCTTCTTGTGTAGTTCACAACTTTGAGGCACTAATACTATTACTAATACCACAAAAATAGATAAAAAATGTAATGACACAAAAATGACGTGCGTGATAGTACACAGAAACACCACATGGACGTGTTAACAAGGTCATCAGCGGTGCTCTTTAAAGCTGCAGAGAGTGTAGAACAGCTGATATAAAATATATAGGACATAAAAAAATCATTATCTGCCACTTGTATCATTGGACTGCCACTTTATTTTCCAATAACCGATATTGGTTGATATAGTCAATATTGGCCGATACTGATATTGACCTGAGATATGAATTCATCCATAATAAATAGTATTATATATGCAACTGCAACAAAAAAAATTCCATTCAT
>KV751354.1:583578-609486 GCA_001698575.1 Mola mola
AAAAAAAAAAGACATAAGTAATGTGGGATCATGGACGTTTCACGCTGTGTTCACCTCTGAGAAAGACTGTTCCCTCTGTCTCTATGCCTCAAGTTACAGTGGCCAAATGAACCACGCTGCATTACCTAGAATAAAACTCCATATATCTTTAAGTTGTTAGAACATCTGTGGAAATATCTGAGGACTTTCATTTATAACTCAACAGAATGTATGACACAGATGTTGTCTTTTTAGACTTAGAAATGCTACATATCGAATTTACAATTCTTTTTATTCAATCTGTCAGAGCAGCTTTTAGAAAAAGCCCAGAGAGGCATAAACACTCCAAAAGCTCTCCTGTTTGTGTGATTGTAATTTATTTACACGCAGACTCCGGCTCTTAAGTCACGGCACTGGAACGTTGCTGTGCACTATTGTACCCCAACAGCGACCTTTTAATTACAAAGGCTGAAGTTTCAAGGGCTTAAAGGCAATAAATTCCACAGCAAGAACAGAGAGGTATTTGCCCTCATATCACATGCACAGGCGCATGTACAGAGCAATATGCATGCATCCGTTACACTACGTGCACATAAAATGCAGGAGAACAAATAATGTTGTAATTTTAGATAATATTATTCATTTTATTTATAAAGGCAAGGGGCTTTCAAGCTAATTTATTATATTTCCAGCACAGAAATTTATAACATAAGAAAAGGGTTTGACAGATTTGCATCCCCGGTGCTACATGGCAGATGGATGAATCTGCTCTGAAATGCTTAACAATATTATAATAATAAAAGCGTTAAACGACAGTGACACCCACTCTTGTGCTGTACATCACTGAAAACAAATAACCCTCATCTGCATTCATTCATTCACCTCATTTACAGTGCTCCATTCTTGGATGATGTTGTGTCAGAATTTCTTCTGCTCTTGAGTGTATGAGATGTGTGCATATGCATGTGTGTGACTACAGACAGGAGTGTGTCTTACTTGGAGCTTGGTGTTGATTAAGTGTCTGGAGCCCGAGGGGGGATAATGAGAGCCTCTAATTAATGAGCCTGTGCATATCTCAGAGTCACAGGGTCCTATCTGCAGAGAACAACTGCACATACATCCACACTTGCAACACACACACACACACACACACACACACACACACACACACACACACCTCAGTGCACCGTTGGGATCTTCCCCTGCACTGCACAGCATTTTCTCCAGGGAAGGCCAGCTGGGAGTGTGCAACTCTCGCCGCTGTCTCTGATAAGTGTCCTCTAATAGGGATGGATGGGGGTTATGGAGCCCCGCTATGAGAAGGTCACACACACTGACCACCCAACATGCCCCGAGCAAAGGCTGATGTTATGGGTCCTGAAAACCATTCCAAATGTTATTTGTTTGCTGGGCCCTGTTCACAGGAAGCACAAGGGTTCATCTCAGACAAGACTTACAGCAGAGTGAAGTGAAGGCAAAGCTCTCACTCATTAACAGCAGCAGTATTCAGTTAGCTCTGTGCTCATTAGCTATAAAGAGTGCCATAATTTGTTTCTGAGGGACAAAATCAGTTCTTGATTGCACAGAATACATACTGTTTTCAGATTTATTTCATCAATGCCTTCAAATTCAGAGTCTGCCATTCAGTAGGCTACACACTTGGTGATGTCCCGCCGCAGGCATACCATCTCATATCTGTGTTCTATTGCCCAACAACATGGATATCACCTAGACACATTAATAAACATAAGGTCAGGCTGCAAGGGAGCAAGCAGGTGGAATTGGGGCAAAAAATTCACTAAATAACACAAAGTGTAGGATTAGCAAATACAGATGGAAGCTTTTTTGATGGAAGCTGCTGCAGTAGCAATTTCTACCCCTAGGAAAAGGTGTTTCCCATCAAAGAGTCTGAATGTGTAGGAAAGGATGCATGAGTACTGCAAGCAAGGAAGGGAGTGTTAAAATGAAAAAAATAGGTAAATATTAGCTATAGTAAAACAATACTCTATACTCTCGCACAGTGGTGGAATAAATAAAGGCCCTGAATACATCCCATCACATTTCTAATAATAGCATCATCTATGCACGCTTGACTTGACCTGATTGAAGATTTGTTTAACTATAAAGTTGGTATTTCACTACTTTCAAAAGGAAATAGTATATGTTTTAAACATATGTGAAAAGTAACATAAAAAATACATTTAACCATACCAAAGCATACATTTCTAATTATTGAAAAGTGTCATCACCACTTAATGTTTTTTCTGTTTATGTGGATAAGACTGCATTGTGAGCATGTTTTTCAATTAAACATGTCATTTGCTTGTTTTTGTTGATTGTATCTGAAAAAAAAAAATGTTTTTGAGTCCACTTGTCAGTCTGTCTTTCAGTTAGTTGCCTAAGCATATATTTATTTGGTAGAACGTTAGACCTTGGGTCAGGACACACTAAATAGCTGCCATTCTGCCACTTCAGGAGCCACCGACACACACTCACTTCTCATCATGCATACAAATGACATTTAGTTTTAACCAGATATTCTATTTTTAATGTGTGTAAAAAAAAAGATTCAAGCTTCACTGTATTGCCATTCAGACTGTACAGCTCAGACCAGACAATTACACAGCAGAATTATGCTGCATTTGACCCACACATGTTAATGTAAAATCCTGTAAAATTGACAAATCTAAAGAAAAATAATGAATTATTGTCCATACATTAGTGTAATAGCATAAATCAGCACATTGGAAAGAATAAATATGTACATATTTGAGCTACAGAGTTGGTGTACGAACAGTATTTTAAAGCAGAATAATAAAGGAATGAAAAATTTGGATTCCGGCTCCTTCAATGTCAACTCAGAGCTAATCACGATACAAAAATGGCAGGGCTCCCGTGTGAAACAGAGTTAAGTTGTGATTTGTGGGTTGAAGGTTTAGAGATTACTTACATCTACATAAAAGAAACATCTGGGAATAAATCCATGCATACAGAAGCATTTCTACTTACTCTCCCCTGGAGTGTAAACGATTTCACTGTCTCCTGATGCACCCCAAAGCTCATCTTAAGTCCAACAGAGGAAACATAAACACCCTCATCTACATTCTGTAAAGAGTGTGATATTGAAAATACTATCAAAAGCTCTCTTTTGTTTTGAGACATTGCAGGGTTTAATCCGTGATTCTTCACATGTGTGATAAGGACATATGATTGTGATCTTTTTATACTCTTTAAATCCCATTCCCTAATTTTCCTCCTTTTTACTCACAATATGACTAATGAAGAAGGGCTTGTGTATACGCTAGAGTCGCTCAGCAGCAAGTTTGTGTGAATATAATGCACAAAGAAGGACCTTGGCTCTCGAGATGTGTTTAATAACTCACTGGTTTTGGACATGGATGAAACAGACTCCAGCATATTGTTTAAATCAGGCTGGCACTTAAATTTAAATAGGCGCTGGGGTTTGACGTCCTCTGACAGGATCAATAATAACAGCACTGCCTTCGTCACACTAGGCAGAGATCCTGTGTGGTCCTCCTCGGCCTATACACTAAACATAGAGATGGAGCAGGACAATCGACTCCAAAGTGCTTGTGTCTATCTATGTCCATGAATACAAATATGTACACGCGCACACACGAGAACACACAAAACCATGCTGCGGCCAGACCCGCCCATCTGTAGTCGCTCATTTAGAAAACCCCAAAACCAAACTTCAGCCTCCCTTTTTCAATTACCTTTCTTCCCACCACCATCACCACACCAGATCTATCTAAATTCTCCCACGATCTCTTTTTTCTCCCCCCCTGTCTCTCTCATATCGAGCGCATCCATGTGTTACCATCACTAACATGCACCCACATTCCATACACACCACAATCTGGCAATCATAATAAGCACATTAAAGCATTAAAAGGCTCAATTTATGACTCATGATCTTTTGAACAGACTGCAATTAATAGCAAATAACTTCACATTATTTGAACTACTTCTAAGAGTGTCTAAGAGCGAGCTTCTCTTTTGGTTACTGCGGTTGTTTGAATGGAGATTTATAAAAGCTACTGTGGCTCTTTATACAATAAAACAGTTTTGCTTCAAGAGTCGGGCTGTAACATCTCACTACTCGAGGCTTGTTGCGCCAATGACAGCTCTCACTGCCCTTACTACTTGAATCCTGTGAGAGCACGACAAACGTGAATTCATTCCCTCCACTGCAGAGTAAAGAGGGAAAGTATATGACCACAAAGTTGTGGTATAGATCTGCTACAGTTGATAAATTAAATTAGAAAAAGAGAGACATTTAGTAGCCAACTATTGTGATAACTGAGTCTGTAAAAAAAAAAAAAAAAAGTCATTTCAGCTTGTTAATTGTAAGGATTTGCTCTGGATGATGCTAGAGTCTTTGAAGTTTGGACTGTCAATTGTAAAAACTTTAGACTTTAGGAAATTGTGATGTGATTTTCTTAAACATACACTAATATTCCGAATGCCAATGCCACCACTAGATTTGTTCTTTTGGCAATGTTCTAATGACAATATATATTTAATGGCCAGTTTGACAAATGGAAAACAACAGTAAAATACTGGAAATGTGCATGCTGTATTAAAAAACAGAAAATAAAATCTGACAAAATGGCTTCTATAGACTCAAGTATTACAGCAAGTGTGAGCTCCCCTCAAACACAGCATGTGTTAAACTCTGCTGGGCAGATGAGATCATATTGACTGTAGTAACCTTCATCCTATGACACCAGGTTAATTCAAGACATGTTTTTGTTATGAAATTTTGTTTTGACGAAAGAAAAAAAACCAAAACGTTTTGACATAATATCATAATTTTACACCAGCAAGGCCATTCACAAAGAGAAATCAGCAAACAAACTGGATACTCAGGATGTGGTATTCAAGATGTTCCAAAGACATTTAAGAAATCAGGAGAGGCCTAGGACAAAAAAGGTACAAAAGGCCAAGAAATTTTATTAAATCTCTCATTTTCACAGTCCAGCAAAGACCTGGCTCAATATCGGGCAGCTTCATCTGGATCCCAAATTGACCTTCTACGGTCCAAAGAATCAGGAATGGTCTTTGTGGGAGGGTAGCAGCCAAGAGACCCTTTTTAAAGAAGGGGAACAGGGAGAAAAAGCTAAAATATGCTATTACTGTCGATGATAGGAATCAATATCAATAGAATAGTATTATGGAGCGACAATGTTTACCGGTAGAAGCTTTTTTGTTCAGAAAATTGTTTGGGGGGGGGGTACATATTTTTCTGGTTTGAGCTTCATAATAAAACAGAATTAAATATGAATGGTCATTTAGAATTGCCAAAACAACTAAACTGGTCTTGACCTAAGACCTTTGCACAGTGCTGTATTTTTGACCCTATTTATTAAAGAATAGATTGATTACAGATAAAAAAAAATCCTTTGCTGGTATTTAGTCCAGCAAACACTGTAGTCAGCTGCTCAACTGGGTACCTCTAGTTTCTAGGCACTGCTGTGAAGGGATAAGGCCAGTCCACTCCTTAAATAAGTCTGATTTCTGATCAAAGGGGTTAAAGCAGGATTAGGATTAATCTGATTTGGTAGAACAGGTGTTAATCCCTTAAATTAGCCATGTAGCTCGGGCAGGCCTTACTTTCATCGCAACAGCTGACGTATGTGCTGGAATACAGAGAGCTCAGTTACAGGAAAGTGGCGCTGCTGGTACTCCACCAGAATTAGTTGTCCTTCCTCACCATGACCCCTGTGATAGCAAGCACTGCTCTAATGTACCAGCAAGATGGCTTTATTTGCATGCAGCCGGTGTTTCGAGAGTGACTGAGTTGAACAGCTGTGCTCTTCTGCTCTCTTTGAAAGCATGGGTATGATTTGAGATGCTAACGGGTGGCCTGCAGGTTATACCTGGGTGTGGTTCATTGAAAACATCGGCAGATATCAAACGAGCCAATGCTTCTGATTTGTATCGTGTAGAAGCTCAGGAGCTGATGTAGCAGAAAAGGGGAGTTGGAGGGTGTTTGATTGCACTCCAAGGACAGCAGCACTCCAGTCTTGTCCTGTCAAACTCTTCTGCTCACGCTGCCTCTCAACCCTACAGGCTTCCTCCCCTGCTGTCAAACCATAGTGGGACTGACTTTTCTACCTCAATCATCTTCATCCCACTCTAGCTCAGACTCCTGTCGAAAACAACACCTGTGACACACTGACAGATCTGCACTCAAGCTGTAGCAACCATTCAGGACCGTCAGGTCACCTGTCTGAATGCTAAAAACAGCTAATTAGCATTCATGACCATGAGGGCAATTGCAGTGGTGGTGGAGCTCCTTCCCACAGAGCTCATGTCTGCTACCACAGTCACCAGTTTGCCCAGTGGGCTTTCCCCAGTCCAGGTCTCCAGTCTCAGACTAGACCCTACCATCTGGCTGGCCTGGTAACAGCCGGCCCCTCCACCCTGCTGGTCTGCTGAAGACAGGAAGACAAGCCAGGGACAGTCAGGCAGCATGATGATGACCAGAGGGAGAGACAGAGAAAGAGGTGTCTGCGCTGAGGAGAGAAGTGACGGATAAACTAATGGATGAGAGAGAAAGCAAGACCATGAGAGACAGAAAGGACACTGCTTCTTTTAAGCTGCCACCCTCAGCGTGACTCAATGACTGATGAATCTTTCTGTGTTTGCCTCCACGGTGAACGTGCGTGTGTATGTGTGTGTGCTATGTGCACACATGAATGCAATGCCACTTTGATCAAACACATCATGACAGCTCACAGCGGAACAAAAGCTTCATTTACCCACAATTCAACAGTAATTCAGAGATCCCCAGCAGAGCTTCCTGTGTAGATGACCATGTGGAAGGTCATTAGAAATGTGGTTGAAAAAGCATACAGGAGAGGTTTCTTTGTCAGGCAACAGTGAAGTACTAACATTTATGTTATAAAATGACACACAATATGATTGTTGTTAAATTTGGAAGATCTTCTATCCAAAGCGAGTAAATAATTGTGAGCCACACCACTCACCAAGCTTGTTCCCATCCCAGCATGATAAACTTGGCTTTGTTTTGAATCCCAGTTTATTTTGCTCTTTCGTGTAACGTTGGCTAGCAAAAAAACAAAAATAGAAGGATATGATGCTGTTCTAGAAGTTAAGTCAATGTGTCAACAGTCTCTTTCACACATTAGCCCACTTTACACCTGGCATTAATAAGTTTTTTCTGTGATTGGACAACAATTGAGTGGCGTTTGACCACATACAATACACCTCGTATTAAAATGCATCTCGGTTGTCCAATCACGTTGAACAAGCACCGTCGCATCCCCTTGTCAGCCAAGCCTGCTGAGAATCGCATGACCATGGTTCTCAAGCGTTATTTACAGTAATCATTGCACTGGTGCTGTGCGTGCTCCCACGATGGACATAAAGTTCTCTGCAGGCGGGCAGAACTCCTGTGAAGTTGCACTGTTGCGTGAACTCCTGCTGGCTTTTTGAAGCAGGGGAGAGAGAAGCATCACACCACTGTTACGTTGTATGTGGATTGGAAAGACATTCAAATTTACACTTGTGTTGTATGTGAGCACAATGCGCCCCCAACCGACCTCAGAAATGGTTTGGCAGACTGGATCCCAATCCGTCCTCACAACGAGGGCGAGCGTGTTGCATTGTGTACACCTGTGCATTCATATGGTTAAGTGAAAACCAATTGCAATCCGACTCAAAAAAAAAGCCATGTTAATGCCAGGTGTAAAGGAGGCCATTGTTCTCAGGAAACTTTACTGTTTGCATCTTTTCTCACAAAACACAGCTGTGCTGGAATAGATGGGCCATGCAGGGACAGTCCAGCAGTTGAAGGTAAAATGGAGAAAGGAAGGAAAAAACTTTTTTAAAACAAGACAAAAGGTTTGCTTTACTTTTAAAGTGTTTCTTAACCTTAACCTTAAACTTAATGTTACTCTGAACTCACAAGAGAGTTTGTGTTTGCATTGATAAATAGGACATCTCAGGTTGATAATATCTGTGTTGTAGTCTCAGGCTATGGGACTTTAATTATTACAAACACTTGTTTGTTATTATAAAAAATAATAAAAGGAACTCATGGGAACAAGGTGAAAAATAAAAAAGAAAATGTTTTACCCCTTCTTTATAGACGTGTTGACCCTCACAGGTCTGAAAGCTGAGGGGGGATACTTACCTTATACACTCAAAGGAGCAAACATCAGCAAATTTCAGAGTAGGTTAGTCTCTCTCTGACCCTCATTCTTTCTCCGCTCTCAGTCTCTCCATCTCTGTCTCACCGTCTCCTTCCTCCTTCCCCGGCCGGCCAGGAATTCTCTGTCCTTCATCCTCATTCTATTTCATGCTTCATCCTTCTCTTGCTCACTCCTCATCCATCAACACCCGTGCCTTTAACACCCCGCTCCACCCCTTCCAGTATATAGCCTGGCACGATACACCTTTCATTTTGCTGCTGCGCCGACACACGTATTGAACTGAAACAGGCAGGATGTTCAGTTCAATGCATTTAAAACTAATCAGGTCATGAGACGTGTTGATCAGTCATGCTTGAAGAGATACAGTATCAACACCTTTTCTGAATAGCCACATTTGTCTTGACCACACATTTTGGCTGCCTTGATCTCATTTTGAGAACTCTGTGGCTTCTGACGTTTTTCTTCTGTAGTATCGATGCGATGAACCATACACTTATGGATTAATGCACTTTTAGTCTTCTCTCAGACGAATGAGAAGGTTTTATGCCTTGTTAGACAATGCAATGGTTTGTTTGAGGCACACTTAAGGCTTTCACACCGACACAGTTCTCGTTCTGGCTCTGGTTCTATTCTCGGGTCTGAGAACCTTAGTGCTTTCTAGCGAACCAGCCCACGTTCAGACTGGTCTAAGCGGAACCAAAGTTCTCAAAGCCGACGCCAGCATCGGAGGGCCTCACTTAATGCACAACGAATTTTTTAAATTCGATTCTAATTTGATCCGGTGTTCTTGCGAACTCAGCCTTTGCAAACTCATCTGCTAGTTCCGCATACAGCATTGTTTTGCAGGTGCTGCCTTTGAGTTTCTCCTGAAACTTGGGGAATGCCAAAATCACAACCAAACGTTTTGTTTTCTCCGCAGACCACTGAACAACTTTCCTCAATGTAGGTTTGGTCTCCATCTTTCTTTCTTTGTCTCTCGTCTTCTAGTTTTTGTTAAATGGTAGGCAGCAACCAACACTTCTTTATTTCCCCTTCCTGATGATAAGATATGCCCACTGAAGACATTACTGAAAGAAAGAACAAGCAACCATCAGTGGTCTTTTGCTACAGGTTCTTATTATATAGTAAAAGAAAGACTCCCAATACATTTGTGAGTTTAAAGATACTGTATAATTAAGCTGCTTGTTCAGCACAAAGCAGGATGAGATGCATTGCACAAGTAGAGTCAGTCTCAACTGTGTTTACTTGGTTAAGTAGAAACACACTTGTATCACTGAACCATACAAGGAGGCAACAGGATCTCATTCTGCCAGCAGACTGCCGACTTTAAATAACAGTGTCATAGTTCTCAGTCTTTTAAACTTTAATTATCACATTTATCCGTGGCAGAAAGCATGGATAGACCAGGTTTCAGGGCAACCAAAACAAAGGCCTGGTGGAGCCCATCTTCTGCCTTTCCCCGTAAACTGGCCTTGCCCCAGGACTGTTTAATGTGGCTGGAGGAATAAGACATAAGGGATGATGTAATGCTGTTGAAAGCTTGACTTTGACGTGCGGAGGTCCCATGTTGCATCCAAACTGCAGCTCCCCCCCACCCCCCGAGGAGCACAACAGATGTGTGGATCAAATCAAATCAAATCAAATCAAATTTTATTTGTATAGCCCAAAATCACAATTTACACATTATCTCACCGGGCTTTGGCAAACTGAACAGATGTGACATCCTCTGCCCTTAGACCCTCGAACCGGGTGAGGAAAATCTTTAAAAGACCCTAAACAGGATGCATCAGTCAAAGACTGTCTTTCATCAAATCCAATACACACAGTGTGTGGTCCATGAGGAGAAAAGCAAAATGACGTAACAAACAAGAGCAAACAACTATAATCTCATACTTTGCTTGTGTCCTATATATGGCAATACTATTTATCTATTCCGCAGAATTTGTTATAAGTAAGCTTCATGTGCTTTTCTTTAAGAGAAAGCATATTAAAACACATACAGAGAACACACTGTACTGCATGAACTACATAAATGTAGACATGATGATTAATGATTATAAGAAGAAACATCAGCTCATTTAACCAAAACCACACTATACACACTCACAAGACACATACACAGAGATACAGTAATCATCCATAAACCTGAGAGAATAGGTATGCTTTGATTCACTACAGTATATATAGCTGGAGCACATCCACATAAACACAAAATTATATCAAACAAGCTCTTGAAGGAGAGCTTTGTTTTGAAAGTCTGATGTGTGTGTTTTATTGATTGTATAATACATAAAAAATAAATAAGTAGAATTACCATGCACCAGTCAAGCTACTTAAATCTATGTCTAATACGCACCATCAGCCTTAACATTAGAACCACCCACAGTTGACGTGATTAACATTGATCATCTTGCAAAGTTCTTTTGGAAAACTGTGGGTGTTAGCCTTGATGTGGTTCTCTTTCATACCATCTGTTTCATGTCTTACATTGGGAACGCCTCTGGTGTGACCTCATCAGAAGCTCCTGTTACATTCTGCCAGCCAGGATTGACTGGAACCGAGTGCATCAGTGTCACGGAGGGTGAGGACCCTCCCTCTATAAAACGGCGTGAACTTCATTCAAAAACCTCTTCTCGCTCCGAGCAGAAGTTCCTGAAAACCTTTATCTTGAGCTGTCTTACCACTGGGCCTAGCCAAATTGTCCACCGATACGAACGAAAACTCAATAAACGGGCAAATTGTCCAGGATTTGTTCAGTTGCTTGAGAGCTATCGCTCCCGCTAGCTTGTCACTGAACAGTGGAGAATAGCGATACTTTCTGCACAGTTAGCCTAAAAAACGTGGCAACACTCCTCAACAAAGTAGAAATACTTGCATTGTCTATCGTTAGTCTTTCTGGACTACGAGTACTCCTGCTCCTTGTGCCACAGGAAAGTGGTGTAATTCACAGCTGGTTTTTGCTAACATCTAGCCACTCCAGGTGAGCAATAGCGCACGCAACCTCACGTAAGCTTAACAGCTAATAATTCCTGCTAGTGACCATGGCTGCCGCTTATGCTCCCACTAAAGCAGTCCTTGAATTAGTAAAATTTCAAGCGGGGATGCTCACTAATTATGTCTGATGTGCCTAGACTTAAAACATGCCCAGGCAGCCTTTGAGTCCCCGGAGGAGTGCTGACATTGCAGCCGGTTCTCCCTCAAAGTGCTTTGACACCATGTGGCTTGTCCGATGAATAAGTCCAGCGGTAACCCACTTGTGGCATCTGCAACAGTTCAAGGGCCCGTGGACCTCGCTGGGGTGCTAGCCCACGAGCATGGTCCGATCTGGGGCAACCCTCTCGATCGTGTTTACCTGCTACCCGCTTGAAGCGTCTCTGCTAGACGCACCAGATGAAATGGAGGACGATGACTCTGATGGATGTTCAGAGCTCATTATGACTGATGAGGATAAGAATGACACATCTTCGCTTTCTTTGTCTGGCCGGGTTGCACAACCCCAACCTTCCATGGTGGTTTCGGTAGGGTGACAAGAGGTCAAGGTCTCCGTTGCCGGACTTGGAACTGTGGGATGTGTGGAAACGCATCTCTGCTAAGCTTAAGAACCAGTAGCCTGCGGTTAAGCAGTCCCGTTAAGATGGTAAAAAGATTCCTAAAGCGAAAAGTAGGGGAAAACAATTCTTGCCAATTTTTCTGGAATTGCTGGATGGATTGACCGTCTCTTGGGCCAACAAGCCTTAGAGAGAGGAGCACTCTGTGGCAGGCAGTTCAGTTGTCCACTGCAAAGGGATGGAGACTCACGGTTTTTGAACAATGCCCTGGTGGAGCCTGTGGTGGCGGCTCACCTCCACCCGAAGACTTTCCTGTCCACATCGGGATCTGTTCTCCCTAACAAAGCGAACTGGTTCCAGTCAGGTCTGACATTCTGAGCCCTCAATACCACTTCCCTCTTGATGGCATATCAGGCTGAGCCCCAGGAGTTCCTGTCCCTGCTTGCGACAGTTGGCTCCTGTTACGGTGTCCAGCAATCCGGGAGTCAGTATGTGTGAGACATGAAACAAATGCTATGAAAGAGAACCAGTTTTCTGAGTAGCATGAGTGACAGTCTCACCAGACCACTGTCTGTGCTTGTTTGTATCTATAAAGAGGTTCTTTTTTGTTGTTGTTGTTTTTTGATTTGTGCTTTTTTGAGGAGTGGCACAGTGTCAAGCCATTTTATAGGGAGAATGTCTCCACCCTCCATGACACTGAAGCACATGGTTCCAGCCAATCCTGGCTTGCGGAATGTAAGAGGCGCTTCTGATGATGCGCCTTAGTGAGACACTCACTAATGCTACTCAGAGACTTAGTAACTAGGGTTACAAAAGTAACCTAAAGATTTTATTTAACCCATACATAACATACAAACATTGTTTTAGACTAAATACCCCCCTCATGTGTCTATATTTCGACAGGTAGGAGCCAAGAGTCTCATCCACAATGGAGCATCCAGCAACAGCACTTCCTGATGATGCACCTTGTGAATGCACATGTGAATGGTTACCATTCTGAATAAGGAGAGAACATAAATGCCACCAGTTAGAAAATTGGTGAATGTTGCAAAGCGCTTTGAGAAGTCAAAGGACTTGAAAAACACTATATAAATGCAAGTCCAGGTCCATTGTGCCACATCAAAAAAACTACGCAGGATCATAGCAGAACATACTGTAGCAATGTTGATGATCTCAAAGGTTTGAACTAACCTCTAAATTTGCCAGATTTCAGCCATGCCAGAGTGAGTCCTATCCATGGAAATCTCATATCATGTGTCTATATTTTGACAGGTAGGAGCCAAGAGTCTCATCCACAATGGAGCATCCATGGATCATAATTTTTCAGACATGTGACATTGATGCTTTATCAGATTTGGATCTGGGGAAATCTGAGGCTACTTGACACTTGAAGCTCTTTGTTTCTTTTTCTTAGGCAGTTCCTGACGAGATTTTGTGGTGTGGCAGTGTTCTTCATAGGAGACCAATGTCATCAAAGTGTGTAAGTGCCATGAGGGGTGTAGTTGGTCTAGAGGGGTTTCACTTAAACGGCCAATGGTTTTAATGTTGTGGCTGACTAATGTATGACAGCTTTGTAACATAGTGCCAGGAGAATCACCTGAAGCTCCACATCACAAAAAATTTTAAATAGTAAATAGTTTAGCAACAGGATTTGAGCATCTTTGATCGATTATACAGCTAAGTGAATATCATCAGCTGTACAATAACATGGAAATTATAGTATGGGCTTCACAAACCATACTGACTGAAAAAAATATAAGCACACTGCATTAAGTGAGGATTATGTGCTTATTAGGGCTGACGCAAGATATATTAACACTTAGGGTTGAAATCAAAGAACGGAAGAATTGGTGTTACAGATTCAATTTAGAGGTGCAATGCTCATTGGCACCTTTTTGGGAGGAATGCTCCACAACAGGCTGAGCACAAGTGGTGCTTGAGGCGTGATTACCACAGTAAATGGCATCTCAACAAGAAGTGGATTTAGGGATAAAAGTGGATTTTCTCATCAACTGTATTCACCGTTCATGCATTTGTGTCTTGCTGGCTTTATCAGAAATCCTCTGAACTGGAACTGGAGAAAAATGTGAGCTGCACAGAGGCGGGGGGGCAGCAAGTTAATTCTTTCAAATCAGCACTCAAACTGACAGTCGCACAGTGATATTGGAGAGTGAAATCTCACGTTACACCTCTCAATTTTGACAGGCAAATTCTGGCTATAAAAGCTTTCAGTGCAAAATTTTTCGTGTTCATCAGTCTGCGCTGATTATTATTGAGGCATATAGGGCTGCTGCTGAGCATGAATATTGTGACTGCCTGGATGACTTTCTCGGAAGAATCTGGTCATCCTGGACATGAATGTACTGACGTGGAAGGCTGAAGGCCAGGAAGAAAGATGTGAAATTATTTTTTAGCTGTTCAAACAAGAAAATCTCTCTGGATCTCAGATTGAATACAGAATGTTGTCGCGTGTTTTTAACATTGGGTGAACATGCAGTTAGCATTGTTGCCTCAGTGTGTTAGTGTGGAGGTGAATGCCCATTGGCTCATTGGTTCACAAAAAGTGTATTATGATAGGCATAGAATTGAATTGGAGGCTCCTTTCTATGCAGATCCACACAGTTTTCCAAAGAGGATAACTGGCTTTGTAGCACTATCAGCCCATCCAGATGGTATACAGGGCAGATGTGACGGTCCAGAACAAGCTCTCCAGCTGCTCTGACACCCTCCAAATGTCCCTGACCTAAATCTGCTTCTCCAGAACAGAAAAGAGAGCGGAAGAGTGGATACCTTCAAGTTTCACATTTTACACAGAGTAATTAATTCTCTCTCTGGATGAGCTTGAATTTAGAGCTGCGTGAAACAATCAGAAATGGGCCTGATGATGCAGTGCTGTGTTACATTGTGACACTGACTCTATACTATACCATCACTATAAATGTTTGTCTCCTTGGCTACATAAATGCCATGACAGAATGTGATCAGCAGAAAATCTTGTTATTTTTAGCTGAATTTAAAATGTATCTACTCTAGTCCAGATGCCTTCAACTGAAGCACTTAAGACTACCTCAACCTGGATGACTGAGAACCTACACAAACATACATTAACAACATCCTCCTTTCAGTGTAAACTCCTCACTGATGGTTAATGTGAGGTTTAACCCCTTGACGCCTGAATTTATATTAATTAATTATATGTGTTTTTGCTTTCAAGCTGATTCTATCTTGGCTGCAGTCTGAATGCAAGCAGCATGATGCGAATTCGCGACAATCAGCGTTAAGGGGTTAAAAAAGCGCTTATGACGTCACACATAATGGTTTAAATTTGACTATATCACAAGTCATTAAATATTCTAGATGTGACTTATAATGAACGACTCAGAGAGAGCATACCGTCACCATGGACCAACAATCTTTGCCTGGGTCACCTGCTTACAATGTCAGTAAGGCCCAACAATCACTTAAAGGGGAACAAGAGTAGAAGAATGGGGGGAAAAAAGCCTTACTAAAAGTACTGTAACCCTTTTTAATGTATTCTTTTATGACATTGAGCTTTTTTACATAGATTGACATTTGACTTTTTAAGGTTAAAATTTATTTTAGAATTAAATCTTGACACTATTCTGCAATTTATAGGCAAAATATATAGGATACAAATTAAAAAAGCACAATAAATATGGAAAATGTGGACCTCCTTACGTTCCTATGTTTAAAAACAACATCTCCCTGCATTTCCACATTGATATTTTCTGTGGTTGCTGATATATGTATCGTTGTGGCTGACATATTATATGTATGCTGTTTTTTGCTTATATCAGTAAACATGCAATTTTAATTATCGTGAAAATGATGATTATTCTGAAAAAACAATAAAAAAGTTATTCTTAAAAAATTGACGGATTACAAAGTGTAAAGCTTTCAAAGGTGCAGAGTGTAAAATATGATCATAGTTTTAGTTTAAAGTGTTAAAAAAAATCAGCTAATATTTTCAACCAAATGTGAAGAAAGACAAGCGTTATTTCAAAGACGTCTATGTATAGATTGTTTTCACAGCAGCCATTTGGACATGAATAGCAGATTCAACACAGGTATTCCCGAATATACTAATTAAGGTTCCGTTCCATTCAGGTCAAACTGGTCATGGTGTTGCTCTTTTGCTGGTTGACTCACTGGAAAATATGCTGCGCTAAAAGGAAGAGAAACTTAAATCATTTTAGTAATCAAACCAGTGTTAACCTGCAATTTCATGGCTGCTGTTAAGGTCTATTGTGTTGCAAAGACTGGTCTATAATCCCTCGGTGTAAATTTTTACCTTCAGAGGCGATATTCAAATTAATAATAGAACCATATAACTTCTGAATTCATGCTTCTCTCTTTATCGAAGACAGCCTTAATTGCCTTGTTAAAGTATTGCACAAAAAAACTTCATTCAAACCAGAAAAAATTCCAGGAAATAATTGTATGTGATTAAATACCAATTAGATCACCAGTCACTAATTCAGTAAACTGAGTATCTAGCAAGTCAACACAAAAGATTCAAAACAACATTGTTAAAAGGATTTGGGGGGTTATAAATACAACCAATGCAAATCATTAAATTTATAAATCTTTAAATTTGAAGTATACTAGCAACCACGTGAAATATGGAATAATGAGTAAATTCTAGTCACGCTATTTGTTTCCAGTAACAACTGTAACACAAAAAAGGCAAAAAAAAATATACAGTAAGAAATTAGCTCTCCATTTGCAATGTGCACATATTTCAGCTTTCAGGTCTCAAGACGAAAGATGTCTAGTTTCATTTGCAGGAGTGGTAAGAAGCACAGAAGGTTAGCACTCATTTTGACAAGGGATTTCCCATAAGACTTTACAGAGAAATGCACATGTGTATCACATTAAAATCCACATATCAAGTGTCGACAGTCTTTAGTGTCTGTTGAACATGCAGAACTTGTACATATTTAGTTCATTTGTTCAAAATTTGGTTCAAAGGCTGGGTTAGTATTTGTTGTAGCGTAATTGGTAGAGGTCTTACGTTTTCACATCCATGTTTTGTAATAAACTTTGGATTACAGAGCAAGTTAGGTGTATGGGGGGGGGGGTCAAGTTGTTGTACAAAATAAACACAAGTAAATAAAGATGGAAGAAAAAGGGAAAAGGAAAAAGGAAAAAGAATTTGAAAAAGAAACATGGTCAAGTAAACATAGAGAAGAGTGTCATGATTCTTGGATAACTCAGTGTTTAGCTGGGCAACCTGAACGTGAATATTAGCAGAACCAATTAAGTTGGAGCAGATTTTTGTAAGAACAGGAGGTCTTCTTGTTATGTTATGGGAGTGGAAGTAGAGTACTGAGTTACAGTATATTAAGTAATAGGTTGTGCATCAGCAAAAAATTTGACAGAATTTTTAAAACAAGAGTCTTGTTTATGTTTGGTTTACGTTTCTTATAATCATTTCACACTAACCATAAAACTAAACTTGGTAATAATGATTCATTGTCATTAATAATGATTATAAATCATATAAGCTATTGCCTACTGAAAATCATGAGGTAATATTACTCACTTTTTATGAGTAATCTGTTGTGTCATTTATTGAGGAATTTTATCTAATTGCTTTTACTGCTTCTCAGCTGTTACATGTAATCCTTACTCAAACCACTAGGTGAAAATCTATCCAAACAAACTGTGTCCAAATTCTTACCTCAGATTTATTTAGGAGATTTTAAAGGATTGCTATTTCAGTGAAAACTGAATCACAATACGTGTAAATGTTTAGTACAAATATGCATGTAAACTTACAACTGAAATTCCCTATTTGAGTTAACATCAGGCAAATATTGGATGTCACTTTGGGATCACTGCAGCATGAATTGGTAATTAGTGGAATGTATCAACGAATTATTAAATTGTTGGTAATTAACAATCATCTCTATCTCATCTCATCTCAAATCAACAGCTCGCTGCTCATAGTTAACCATTTTTTATTCATTATTTAGTTATAAATTAAGTTTCCGTGACTTTGTGAAGCCAAAAAAGATAAAAAGACATTATGACAAGGTCTATTATGAGTGAAATTCTTTGCACGGGCCTGTCTCCTCATGTAACTTTCCAAAATCTGTGCTCAAGGGGATCATTTAAATTTGATTTGTGATTAATGTAAATGTAAATTAGAATGTGCCAAGGATTCAAAACACTACAAATGAACCAGTTGGGGAGAAATGTGTCAAGATATATTAGATGCCTCCATCTTACCAGCAGTGCCATCTGACAAACACATGCCTGGCATGGAGCCCAGAGGAAGAGGAAAGACAACAGATGCCATCCAAACCACACCATCCCTCCTCCGCGTGCCTGGCTAGGAGGACACATAAAAAAAAAAAAAAGGAAAAAAAAGACAGAGACAAGTGCATCCAAAGAGAACAGACCGGAACCATGCTTCAAACTGATGGCCACAACTTGACATATGCAGCCCCACCTACTTAATGTATACATGGTATCTCCGTGCTTGGGTCTCATCGAAAATATGCCTGCTTCCTTGCCCACAGAGCCAAAAGAAGGTTTCTGAGAGCATTATTAGGCGGGACTACAAGGGAACTTCAAAGCTGCATTTCAGCAGTTTGGTAGGTGGGGATTGTGTAAATTCCACCTTATGTTGTTGTTGTTGGGGCAGTACACAAAGTTCAAAAGGTAAAAAACTTGTGGTTAAACTTCTCGAGGCATTATTTACAATGTTAGTGTATTATCTGGTGGTGCAGATCAGAAGCCAATCAAACAGGGATTTATTAGATTTGAAAACAATCCACTGAGAGAGGCTTGTTACATGTGGTCTAATTTTTCCATTCAAATTTTGGTCTTGCAACAGGATAATGGAATGCCAGCTTTAGCTTTGGCATCTCCAATAAAAAAAAATAAATAGGTCGTTTGGAACAGGAAAAACACAAAGTCACCTTGGCTGCTAAAAATTGTTTTAACACCCCCCACACACGCTATTTCAAATTGGGAATAGTGATGAAAAGAACAGCTTTATTTGGCCGGATGCAATACTGTGCAAATTAAGAGAAGTGGTGATGTGCATTTACCACCTCAATAGCCAGTTCAATAGCCACAATCGCACAATCTAGGCTGTCACTTGTCAACAGAAGATGTCACCGAGGTCCAAAAACACCCCTGAGGGAAGGAGAGAAACTTTTTAAAAGCCCGTGGGCTGACATAAGGTGGTTAATGCACAATGGGGGATAAAATCCACCGGTGGAGAAAACTCTATTGATGTGTTTGACAGAGGCATCTGGACTAATATTGATCAGTTATTGACGACAACCGCTTTCCCTTGCAGCCATACAAAGCACTTGCTATAATTGCACGCACAATGAGAACAATGCAATGCATACTCAAAAGAACAGGTTTTTAACATAAATTCAGAACTCCTTTGCAAACAGAACAACTGATTATCAAGCTGCAGCACAAAAAGAGTTGAAAGAGGAAAGTTTTACAGCAGTGAAGCAGCAGCAGATCTATTATCACCACATCAATGGTTCAACCAACCCTGAAAAGAACCTAAAAAACAGATGGAGCTATGGTAGGCACACTGTACTGCAAATAAATTGCTTTCTCAGTGGATGTTCAAAGAACACACACACACACATGCTCAGTGCCTCCTGCTGGGTAGCAGCTGAAACCCCTCCTCAGTGTGCCAGCCTCAAAGTACAGAGAGGAAGACGCAGCTACCCTGGGATGAGTACGCTTTTCCAGTTACCATTCATGTAGCTATTCTGCAAGTTAATACGGTCAACTAAGAAGGAAACATAATGTAGCCGCAGCAGACACTGGCCTACATATATCTCTCTCCGTATCATTCAATCTTGTCCTTTTCTTCTCCATCAGGACCTGAAGCTTTAACACTTTGCTGTTGATGCACATTCGCTGCTCACCTCTCAGGCGCAAGCCTTTTTTGTCAATGGGAGAGCGAAGCTGAGCAAATGGCGCATGAAATAAAATAGTGACACACGGCCCAATGAAACCTAATAAGACATCACATTAGAGAGATGAGAAACTATATCATTGCCATGGCAACTGTGAGGCGCACAGCCAGAGGGCTGGCTGGGTGACAAGAGAAGAAAGGGTGGAGGAGGAAAAGATGGAGAAAGGAGAACAGGAAACAGGGGGTTTTGTAAAGAAATATGTATGAATGAAGAAAAAGATAGGATTGGGAGGGAAGATATTGACTCCCAACTGAGTGATGGGTATGTAAAACACAGAATTAGCAGCCAGACTCATCCGTCCACGCTGTCATATAACATTCCAGTTCACTATTTCTCCTTGACACTGCCAGTACTAACCACAAATTAGTGCAGATCATAATTCCACTACAAACCACTGCAATTCTCAAGCAAGCTTGTGATGAGTGGCGGGATTAATTGGCATGCTAAACTCAGATGACCCCCTCATTGGAGCTCTCAGTGGACCAAAAGCTTGGACTATACATGTGAGCAAATGACAGAGAGAAAAGACACGAGGCCTTTACATTGTTCCTGTGTTACAGTAATTGGACCATGTTCACGAGGCACTGAAACATTAAAAACCTCATCTGTGCTCCAACATTTGGTTCATTCATTATCCTATTCAAATGTGTCAAGAATAGTTTTTTAAAGAGCTGCTGAAACTGCAGTGACATGCTATAATTTTGTGCATGCTGCCTATGAAAAAACGCCGACTGAGCTGCATGAAATCCCAGCCTTTCAAGGGCAGCTGCAAGCAGTCTGGGGAAAGCAAGGGGGCTGCACGGTGGATGCCGTCATTTTGAGCATCTGGAATGACATGTGCGACAATGCCTTCGACACACCGGATCAGAGAAGCACTGCCAGTGGAGAAACCACAGCCAACCCCATCTCGTCTATTTCTGCCATCAACTGGTAAAGGAACAGGAGGCTGGAAAAAGGTAGCCAACTCATTCACAAGGCAAACAATACGTGGAAAAGGGGAGGAAGGTAGAAGAACAAGTAAAAAAGGCTGAGTGTGAAGCTGGTTGCAAACAAACTCTGGTACATGCACACAGCTACAGGAAGCCAAAAACAATGAGCAAGCTGGCGGTAGAGGAGGAAAGAAACAAGTTTATGCAGAGTATAGTGTGCTGAAAGTGGACTGACTAGCAGAGAATTAGAAGTTTGAATAATTCATCATTGTAATATAGTCTAATAGGACTAATCAAAACGCAGTAGTACTACACGTCTGTTGTGCAAATAGGTCAAATGTAACATAAGTGACCAATAGAGGCCAGAAAATAGATGATTTCCAAAAAATCGAAAGCCTCGTTATTTAGCTAATTTTAAATAAATAATAAATAAACTTTCTGATGCAAATATGCAAAGCGAAGCATTTAAATCTGTTAACGTGACAGACGGAGTGATATGGAGTGGCGCTCAAGAGAGTCTCCATGTGTACTGCATTACCCGACGTCAGCAGTCTCGAAGGCTGAAACAAATAAGAGGCACATGCTAATGAACCGAGAAGCTGAAAGAACCCAAGGTAGGCGGAATGCCATTTGGTGCAAAAAAAATTTAATATGTATGCAAAAAAAATGTTTGCTGTGCAGATAATGAATTTCAGGTGAGGTCACAATGCATCTCTGTGAGCGGCAGAGTAATGAAATTCAAATAAGAATATGAATGGCAAGAATGTAGAGAGTGAGAAAATGCAATTCTGTAGTTTTTATGAGGCCAGCCAGACCTCAGTGTACACAAATAATCAGACTGTTCTACAGGCAATTCTATCTAAATCTAACTCTATAGCAGGGAAGGCTCATCAACAATGAAATATCATTGCGTTAGAGTAAATATTTAATTTGTTTTAACAGATGTTCAATTACAAACATGTAAATAATGCATGTGCACATGACCAGGATGCTACAGAATTCACTTTATTCTATTATGTAAAATTGCCTTATAAATTATTACAGTTAAAAGAACAGCCATGTACCCAGTGACTCTTCTTAACACTGAGCATAAACTATACCCGATGATCTTTTCTCCATATAAGCTGGAGAGTGTAAACTTATTGCTGAAACAATACTTTCATTGCATTATCAAGTGAGCAAAATTGTCCACAGTGGTATCAGCCGTAAGGATTTGTACAGTTCTTTCATGGGCTCTAAATTTCCGTCCATATTTGCATCAGCTTTTTGATCATCCTTCTCAGTGTGTTACCATTTCCTTGTGATTGATTCTGTTTCCAGCGCAGAAGCAAAAGGACAAATAACAAGATGCTATTGTTAAAACCCCATAAACATCCTTTTAAAAACAAATCCATTTTTAAGCTTCTTTTAAGGGAGTGTGACTTGTGTTTTGTTTTTTAAAAACATACGGCGCAGCATATCACCAAAGTAACAGCTGCACACTTGTCATGAGTGATTAGTCAGTGACTAATGTCTATTGATTCCAATTATTTTTATGGGGACCTTTTACATAAATAAAGGTTCGGACATTATGTCAGCACTTGTTTTTTTTACTTTTCAGTTTAATCTTTATGTTTTAATCAATATCTTCCAAATTGCACCTTTATCACTGGCAAGTTTGCTTTAGCAGTTTTAAAACAACAGTTCCAACTCCTTTTGCAATCGAGCTGTTCAGTCATTCAGAATGAAAAGAAAATGTGAACTCGCACACACAGTCTTCCACAGTAGTAAGCTATGTCACACGGTGCACTGCAAACTGTGACTCTGTTCGGGTCCCCGACCCCCCTGACCAATGACGTTTACTTTCAAAGCTGTGTCAGTAATGTGTCATGACACCCCATTGGATTTCAACTTAATAAAATAAAAAAAAAATGCACAAATACAATTTTTGCAACAGAAATATTTATTCATAAGTTAAATTTCAGGCAAGTCATGAAAAAGGAGGAGTTTGTATATGATATTTCTCGAAGTAAAGCCTAACGTCTATCTTCTTGATTCCTTTTTTATCAAATCTATTGTTGTGGTCTAGAGATGCAAACCAACAAAAATTGTATTTTAATTGATTGCTCTGATCAAATCATGTGAATCATATGTCAGGAATGCGTACCTTGACACCTGTGTGATTGTATACACATACATAAAAAATCTAGTGTAGGCATATGTGTGTGTGTGTGTGTGTGTGTGTGTGTGTTTGTGTGTGTAAAACTAACAGGTCTGCTTGGATTTCACTCAAAGTACTTTAAGATGAGATGCAATTTACAATAGTAAACAAGAATAGTTTGTGCCTATACTACAGGTGAGCTCTCAATGTTCAAACACAGACGCCCACACACACACACACACACACACACACACACACACACACACACACGGCAAGAAAGCAGACGAGCAACTAAGTCAGGGAATCAAGACGAGTTTCTTGAAAAAGATCCTGCACTCCATCATTCATAGACTTGGTTATTTACTTTTTGCTGGCTTGCTAACACGAGTTAATTTTTCCTACAGAAATGGCTAAGGCTGTTTTTTAATGTCAAAGAGAGGGAGAGTGAAGGATAAAAAGCATAGGTGCAGTATTAGCTGTGCAAGATTGAAACTGTGATCATTTCCAAGACAAAATACTGTATCAAATCACTGCAAAGGATCACTGACTCTCCTCTGAGTAGACTCAAGCCGGATTCCACCCTGGGTCCAGGCCACACGTTGTAATGGCATGCTATTTACTGATATATGATCTACAGAATTATGAAGTCCACACACCATTACACAATGCATGATGCTGTCGCTCAGAAGACGTATTATGCGTCTTGCTCCGCAGTGAGGGAGAGTGGAAGAAGAGAGCTGTGACATACACAGAAGCCACAGCAGCCATTGAAATGGCCGTTCGGAGAGGGAGAAGCGTGGGGGTGAGTCAATCATCCAGCAAGCTGAAATGAAGTAGGAAAAGCTTTTCTTAAACACTTGACTGGAGCCGAGTGTGGCGTGCAATGTTTAAGGGTCATCGCAAGCAGACCCTCTCTTTGTACTAGTGTCATCACTCTCCATTTCATACCGCCTGTCATTCTGGCACACTGTGGCTTAGTGTTTGAACAACGTGGAGGCTCATGATCTGACTGGTTGAGCACAATGTTCTTGTGAATGACGGAATATATATCAGAAGGCAGAGAGTAAAGGGTAGCTGCTCCTGCGTTTATACTTTATACACTTTATTTTATATTATGGAATAAATTGGCTCAATTTCCATGCTGCCATAAAGCATGTTGATTCCTGCCAGTTATGCAGAGAGCAAGGAATTAAAATTATTGTTCTGCATGTTTGGCTGAGATGGCACAGCGAGGGATGCGTTCAAGCAAAATTTGGGTGACAATTTGGCATACAATTTTAGCCACACCATCACATCAAATCCTAGGGCAGAGACATAGGCTGATATAAACCTTGAAGGAAACTGACTCAATGGTTTAATTGAAATAATCATCTAAATAAAAAGATAAAGATTGACATGCAATAGATGAGTATGACTACTAGGCTGGTCGGTCTCTCCTGGATTCAGTCACAATGACGAGTGACCAGTGGAATATGCAATTCTTCAATCTGGGTAGAGGGCACAACACAACATCATTATTTACCAATATAATCATTGCTATCATTGTAATGCTAATTCTTTAAAGAGACATAAATAAAGAAGGGGAAACATCAGCTACTGTACGTATCGTTAAAGGCTGAAAGGATTTGAAAGGTTGCAGTTGTTTAGTTGCTCTTCTGCTCCTGTCATGCAGGGAAGTTTTTGAAAATGGCTAAATTGATTTTTTGAATGAACAGTACAGTATTTATGCACATGAGTAGGAGTGTCATATCATATGAAATTGCATTTTATTGTATTGTCTCGTAACATATCATATAGTAAAATATCACATTGCATTGTATTGTATGGTATTCTCATCATTTCATATCATATGAAACATATATCGAAAGACAGTCTATCGTCACATACTGTATCGTAACATAAGGAGTCATATGGTTTACATTGTATCATGTTGTTTTGTACTGTATCGTATCGTATCGTTTCGTATTATATCATAGTGTATTGCATTGTACCGTATCATATTGTATTGAGTTATCAAAGTCAGAAAACAACCAGAAATGATTGGTAGTGCTTTAACTCCTTTTAGTAATATTATGCTCATTGTTGCTCATGGCCCAGAACAGACACTACAGCCCTCAAAACCTCACTACAAAAACCACATTCTAAATAAACACGAAAGGAAAGAGAAAACTAATGAGATTTCAAAGGGCTTATAGGAGGTACGTTCAATGATTACATTTATTAACCAACACAAAATCACTGAACAACGCCATATTAATGTATAATCATTATGAAAATGACTGTGAAGAAACAGCAGACAGGTTGTATTCACAGTTAGGCTTTGTAGGTGCCTATGACATAATGTGCCTTAACTACCATTTCTCCACTGTGAGGAACTTCATTATGACTGGAAACAATTAGTGGGAGCAATGTATGTAATGGGCTCTCAGCTTCCACAGTCAATAGCCTGGAAATGGAAACTCTGCTCTAATCACTAATGAGAAAATTGTGGAGGGGCCAGAATCACTGGGGAGCATGGATAAGACAGAAAAAGAAGCTAGACAGCAGAACAGCGAGCGGTATGATAAAGGTAATGTAAGATTACAAAATAAGAAACAAAGCTCACTTTCATCATCACAACGTAGATCCAAATCATAATCTTGATTCACTGCTTATCAAAAAAATAATCATCTAACGTATTATTCTCCATTTGATTGTGATCTCCCCATGAATAACATGGCCTTCACTGCCTCCTTGTAATTGACCCTGTGGAAGCTTGGGGAAGGGCGTTTCAGAAATTACACTGCCAATCAGCATGATAATAGATTAAACCTATATCCATGACTGGGACCAGCAGTGAAAATGAGGAGACAAAAACACATGCGGGAGTACTTCATAAAGCCCACTTGGCACCTACAACAGAGGCCACAGAGGCTGCAGTTAATGTGTGCAGTTTGCAGAAATCCCTCTGTGTTTCTGTTTTAATGATCGCCTAAACTAGATTTTCCACAGTCTCATCTCAGCAGAAATCAATGTAAAAGAAACACTATAGTTTGCACCAAGCAATAGCAATTCCTGCCCAGATGGCTGTATAGCAAAGAGGTGTTTAATGGGGGTAATGTCATTGCACCACAGGCTATGATTGGA
>KV751354.1:624929-663698 GCA_001698575.1 Mola mola
CTTCAGGGGGCGCCTTGCTGAGTCTTGTGCAATAGTACAGCATGTCAGCGTGCAAAAACAAGCAAAGGGGAGACTGATAGAGAAAAAAACAAAACAGTGAAGAATTCTGCAAACGAAGGTGAAAATTGAAAATCACTGTTTTGCTTGGAAATGACCCTTTGACGAAACAGCTTTTTAATCTATCAGCTTTTTGTCCGAAATGTTGCTTTGTTGATGAAATCAAATGAATGGAGCTAGAATAATATGGGGTTTGTTCTGTAAAAGAAGAAGCTCTGTGCTCTATCTATATTTACATATTCATTGAACTAAATATTTTGGGGATCTTAAAAGATGAAAAAGAAAAGAGAAAAGAAGGGAAAAGGTAAGTGTTAATCAGTTATTTGATGCTATGATTGACAGTTGGGATATCGCGGGAACTCAATATCACGGCTGTGTTTCCAGATCACTATATTGCAGAATCCGGGTCCAAGTTGTGTCACCAACACAGGATGGCAGCACTTTTTGGAAGAATGGGAGAAAGTGGTGACCCATCGTACATTTTTATTTCTGTCAATGTTGGAGATGTATATTACACTTTATATTCTATAGATTGTTGTACTGTAAGATCGGTCATTATACCACGTGAGCACAATACTACAGGCTGAGATTCATATTGTCATCTTAGAAAAATTTGTTTGTTGATGTGAGAAATCATGTTTTACATCAGATTCTATCTAAATCTTCTTCTTTGCCCTTTTCATCAGCAGGTTTCTTTTTCTTTAGTAGGGTAGAGTCCACACATTTGCTCCCCCATTACTAAGGGATCGCTAGTGAGGGGGAAAAAAATGCCTCTTTCTGGCTGACACGTTACCTTGGTGCCATCAACGAACCTTCATTTTTCTTTATAATATTATGCTCATCTGCAGCATGAATATCAAAATCAAAGCAAGGCTTATAAAATAACCTGAGTCTCGTAATATTGATGGAGTAATTTCATATCAGCCATTACACAGTGCAATTTACATTTAATTTGCAATTATAAGTTATATATTACGTGTTAAATGTGCACTAATCTGTCATATTTAATAACTTGAACGTGACAATAGGTTTGTCTTGATCCCAATTAGTCAAAACCCTTGATTGATCATGCCATTTATACAACTACAAGCACACATTGATGACAATTTTTCACGTAGTCACAGCTCTATGGAAGTCTTATGGGAAGAAGCGAAGTCTTTAACGAGCAAATCATGTTTCTTTAATAAAATTCATTTTACAGCTTTCAGATTGTCTTTCACATTCTTACATCATTTAATCAACACGGTTAATTAAGTAGCATTATTCAATATTAAACACAAATGCTGGCGCACACCAGGCCTAAATTATGGATGCACCAACTCTCCAAGGTCAATTTGACACATTTTTCCAGCAAACTTTAAAATAAAGTTATAACAACTTTGAACGAAATATATAGAGACCAAAACTTTAATACAATGTTTAGGAAAAGTAAAATAATGAGATGTTTAAGAGTTTAGAAAATGAAAGTTGTTGCTCTGCACAAACCACTGTATGCCACTACTCAACAGCTTGCGTATGAGAATTCAATTAACAGCAGTGTTTTTCAGATCAATAATCAAGACTTTGTAGAACAGACAGTATATGTACAGACAGTGTTTAAGTCCCTGTGGATGTTTTGGATGAGTAAACGTAAGGGATGATCACATCCGTGTGATTATTTTTGGTTTTTTCAATTTCCGTAGAAATGGGGAAAAAAAAAACAAAAAAAAAAAACAGGGTTTCGTAAAGTACAACAGCATTATGACATTCTGTTTTTTCAATTTCCGTAGAAATGGGAAAAAAAAACAAAAAAACAGGGTTTCGTAAAGTACAACAGCATTATGACATTTACTGATTGTCAATGAGTTCTATGTTTCTGGTAGGGAGTCCCCAGTATTTAACCTTGTGGAGGATCCTTTTTACTCAGGGTAGTGAACAAAACGTACAAAGCCCCGCCCCCAATCTGTGTTTCACAGATCCGCCCACCCATAAATTGGGGTTGTCACTCCCCCCGGTCATCATGTGAGTCGCTGGTTTCACATGAGTCAAGGTTTTCAAGGATTTCCAAACTGCATTGTTTGTGGTAGACAGATGATGTCTGAGGCCACCTCCTCTGTTAAGTGATGGCTGTTCCAGCTTGACATGAAAGGCTTCCTTTACTCCTCTCTCAAACCATCTATCCTCCCTGTCCAGCACATGCACATTCTCATCCTCAAAGAAGTGTAAGTGGACTGCTGAGTCCTGGCCAGAGGAGCTGGCTCTCCGGTGTTGAACCATGCGTTTGTGAAGAGTTTGCTTGGTCTCCCCGATGTAAAAATCTGTGCACTCCTCACTGCACTGGACTGCATAAACAACATTGCTAAGTTTGTGTCTGGGAGCTTTGTCCTTAAGGGAAAAATGTCCAAAAAACTGTGGATACATTTGCTTCGAAAGAACAAAACCAACAACCAAACTAGTCACGCATAAATGCAAAAACAAAGCAGTAGAATTTTTGTCTAGAATTTGTATGTGCATGATTCCACAGACTTTAGAAGAGGTGTGGCTGTGGTTCCCAGCACTGTTGGTTTGGGCGCTGCTGAGATCGAGTCTCTATGTTTGGACACAAGAAGGTTATTCTAATGTTAGCACATACACAATAGTCCAATTTTACAAACTATCTCATGAACTGTAACTGTGCTATTATATATTTGATGTGTGTGGTGTATTTCAGATCAACAATTTGCTCGGCAAAGATAATACTCTCTGATCAATGCGATGGTTTAGTCAAGTACAGGAAATAATGTGGTTCTGAGGGCCATCGTATTTCAGGAATACCTCTGAGTTACAGCATTTTGTTTTAAATCTATCCATTTTTGGACATTATATGATAGAAACTTGAAAATGAAATCAGATAAATCTGTACTAAAAGGAGTAAGAAAGCACCACTGACAGCAAAAACAAGGGAATCTACAGGTCTCGCCGCTACAGTGCGGTCAAAGATGGTTCAGTGTGTTCCTGTGCAGCATATTTCATTGTCCAGCTCATTAAAACAACAACACACTTGAGTTCCGTTCAAGTAACATTGTGTGTGATGTCATTTTGAACACCTGACTGGAACGGCTCAACCTCTGGTCAAATACTGAGATTTTATCCATAATCACCGAAGTCATTTGTCAGCTTCACACTCATAAAAACGCCACCTGCATTCCTTGCTTTTTTAGCTAATACATCCCCCCAGGCGTTTCCATTTCGCTGTTCCTGTTGTTGTTGGTGCATTGCCCTCTAAAACTCATTATGGAGAGAAAAAATTAGAGGGAAGTATCTAGGTAAGACACAGCAGCGCAGGCACTCAAACAGCTAATTGTAATAACCTGACACAAGTGAGTAATTTAACCGTCTAAGAACGAGCCCTGAGATCTAGAAGGAGCACTTTAGAAGAATGGATTAGACCGGAGGCCGTTACACAGCAAGACATTTAGACAGAAAAAGAAGATCCATCTTTGACTGGACTGGATTTGAATAATAAACAGTCCTGCTTAACGTTTTAGTCAAAAATCTGAAATTCTAGCAGAGGCAAGTTACTAAAAAAATTGTGCATATTTGCAATCTTTGTTCCAGATCGCCTTCCAAACATCCCTTATTTATCAGAAATCATCTATCATTAATCACATATGACATCTCAAATTATGAACAAGCAGCACTGACTTAATGAATAAAATTGGGTCATACTTAAACTGAAGCCTGATTACATTTCATCTTCTGGATTCACATGAGCAGCGTTGATGAATGGGGATGGTTTTAGCTGATGCAACAACTGATTGCGTTTGAATGAACCAGTAACAGATTTTAAGTGACATATTATTGGGCCAGTGTGTTTTATTAATGTGCAGTGACATTTTACACTGGTGTATATTGTGATTTGCAAAGTACTGTGGCCTATTTCTATTTGCAGTAATGAGGAAAGATGTCTTTGTCGCTCTCATTTCATTAACCATATACAATGATTTTTCTGCAGAAAATAATGCCTCCCCATATTAAATCTCATACATCACATGTGTGCACACAAGATATCGTTGAATAAAGTATAATGTTATATATCGTCCAATATACTATAAAGCAGTATATTTGGTGACTGACACTAATATAGAGAAATGTTATTTTCACAGAAAGAAATAAGTAACTTTCTATAAAACATCTGCCAAATATCCAAATAATGCAAAACACCACAAAATTTTGCAACTTTTAAAGGGAATCTGGAGATGCTGTTACAAAGTAAAGTCGCCTTGTAATTCTCAACAACTGGGCCGCAGCGAATCATCTCAGACAATTAAACAAATCAGACCACTCTCACTGTTATTGCACTTTGTAATTAAAAACTGTATTTATATCTAAAGGTGCTCAAGAATCAGTCACGTCATGCTCACGGTGTGATTTTACATGGTCATCATATGAACTGTGTTGATCAGAACTTTGATCAGAAATGCGGCGTAGGTTACAAAAGTTCGAGAATCTCTGATGTAAGCGCTCCTTCAGTGTGCCCCAGGACACACATGTGTAAGCGACTAGATCTCGGTGCATCTTCAAAGCGTCTAAACATTAACACCTACATTTAAAGCTGTCTACTTGAGTGGATCACTCAGGGTGCTGCTAATGTCAGGTATGAACAGAGCTGAAGAATAGACTCAACATCTGACTTTAGTTACCTGAGAAGTTTGCTGTTTCTCCAGTTGAAACTTCACTCTGCCGGTGGAATTAATAGAAAGTTAGTGAATTCAAGCCGACCACAGCTGCTGTTTACCATCAATGACAAAGCTTTATGATCATATTTCAAAACTGCAAAGGTTAGTGACAGCAACAAGATATATTTTGGGTGGAGCATCCCTTAAAGACTGCCTTATTTCTGGGCTTTTAAAATGTATAAAAGCTATTACAGTCCCTTGGATTGACACATGTTTATTGAGAATAATAGATCTATATTTTTAGACCCTTTTTATTGCATTTATTTCACGTCACTATGGCTATACTTCTTTCCAAAAAGCTATTCAGCCACCTGGAAACAAAGTTAGCGGCGCCATTATCCCAACCAATTTAATTTCTGGGAGGAAGGGAAGGAAGTTACATCATAAATAGGTGTTGTATGAAAGAGACCACAAGCTAAGAGAGGAACACTTTACCACAACAGCGTGCGCACAGACCAAATCTTTCACCAATAGAAGATACAACAACACATATGTGACATTATGCAAGAGCAGAATTAATTTTCTTTATACTGATACTGTTGTAATATTGCCAAGCAGTTGAAACAGCTGCTGGCACTAAATCAAGGAAAAAAAAACAAAAAACGAGAATGCAAAAGTCATCTTGAGTTCATAGGTGCAGCAGCAGGCTGAGGAAGGAGATCTGAGAGGAGAAAAAAAGACTCAGAGTTCTGCTATTCATCTTGGTTGCCTTGGTTATGCAGGGTATACTAATGGGGTTTGTTGCAGGTTGCTCTATGCTCCACCTGAGTTCCCCAATGGGAGCGTTTCCCCCCTGCAGCAGAGCCAGACTGTGCTAATTCTGGAGACATCCAGGTCTCATGGCCCAAGTTCTGATGTGGGAGGGGGCAGCATATTATGGGATTGACAACAAATTGAACTTCTGGCAGCAAAAAAAAAAAAAAAGAAAAAGAGTATCTGTATAACCCAAGGGGTTATGTGCTAGGAGCAGGGTGCAATTGTTTTCCTCATTTCCTCAGGCTTGTAAAGTTGATCCACTATAAGCGACATGCTGGTATGCCACGAGCATGCCAATGAGTTTGCTTTCTCTGGGCCTTTTGACATTTCTTGCCATGTAGCATAGCAAGCAAAAAGCCATTAAGGCGGTAATCAATTGATGTATCTGGAGGGAAAAAACATTGTGAGGGCGCAAACATTCTCCTGATTGGAAAGTTCTTGTTGAAGGTGCTTACCTAGGCTTTGACACAAAATGTATTTCTTTTGGGACAAAGTGGCTGCTGCATTTAATTTTATGAATAGCTTATCTGCAAAATAGTGCAGAAGAAAAATAAAAGACAGACCAAATTAGCCAGATCAGAAATTCCTTCATGAAGACTAATATCTAATATCAAATAAGCTGGCCCGTAGGTGTTGATAGGCCTGGCAGATAATAATCAGGGTGACATCAGCTCACAGCTCTGACTCATCCATGGCCCCCAGAACAGTCTTGAAACAGACAGCAGAGGGGTGACAGAGAGGTCATCACACACTCGTCAAATCACATTACATCATCCAACGCTGAAAGCTATTCTTTGTGAACTTTGTTGAATATTGAAAGCATCAAAGCTATACATACTGTACTGCAGAGAGCTTATAGTTACCGTAAAAAAGAAAAGAGAGGCCAATTTTCATTTTTATGCGTGAGCCTGGTGTTTCTTGAAAGCAGATTATATTTTACTGCACACTACAATTTGGTGGGGCGCCTGGGTGGCAGGCAGGAAAACCGCTTGGCCACCATCGCAGCGATCCGGGTAAGCAGGATTTGGACTCAACCACTCCAAATTGTAAGAAAAAAGATGAAATACAGAACACATGCATATTATAGCGAGTCAGTATGCTGAAAAGAGCAGCACAATTCTGACTATAAATTCCACCAGTCATATTACTGGCATCATTTATGTTGCGCCTGAGCTGTATTAGTCATTGGCAAGTCAACAGACACAGACTGCACAATGGAGAGAATGGTGCTGTGAGCTCAGTTTACCTGTGTATTGGATGTGTTCAATTTTGAGATTCAATTGGGCTCAAAACAATGCAGGTCAAATAATCTGACCCTGCTTATAGCTGAACACTATTTCACCTGCTACAAAACATTTCATGCCCATAAAGAAGCAAAACTCAGAAGGGAGAGAGACGAGTAGCACAGGACAAGCTTTGCATCATCTGCGTGACGAGTGATAAGGCTGCAGAGGAAGTGCTGCAGAAATCCAAACAGCAGACTCGTGTGCATGTGTGGTCACTTTCCCTCCATCGTGGCCCGTGAAGCACTGCTTAGCCACAGCAAACTTCTGAAGGAAGACGACAAAATGTAACGACTCCCGCTCATTTCATAGATTTTCCAGACAAATAATTTCAGGTTTGCAGCCACTAGCGCCAACCCTCTGTCCGTCTCGCTCTTTCTGGCCTATAATTACGTGTCATTCATTTGATTTGTTCATTAGTTCAAGCCTCGGCCGGGTAGAAGCAAAGCGGAACCCTCTCATTAGTGGTTCATGACTCGGCTCTCTCCATGGTGATCTCTGGGGCTCGGGTGGAAAACAGCAGCAGAGCGTCAGGAGAGGAGAAACTGGTGGGAAGAGTTTATTTCAATGAGGAGAGACAGCAAAGAAGGCATGCTGTCATCATAAGCCTAGAGCTGTAAAACTTGTACATAAAAGCACCACTGTGGTTTTCAAGAGGTCAACAAAGCCACTAAGCTGAGATAAACAATGAAGGAAAGAACATAGCTTTTAGAATGGAAGAACTTTTCAGTTCAGATCATGGCTGCATTTTGCCCATCTTATGCCCTGCACTGCTTTTGAGATAAGTTCATGAAATTAAACTTAAATAAATAATAAAACAAAAAAACAAACAAACTTTAAATAATCTAATTAGCAGTTGCATTATGATGCAAAACAGCTATCAGAATAAGAAAGAACCAGGAGTAATTCGGCTCTCACAGATTTGAATTTCTCTTGATAAATTCAAATATTCCCTCCAGTAATATACTAGTTCATATCAGGGCTTTGGCTAATATTTCTTTTTATTTAAGTAATTGAGTTTGTGCTGGGCAATAAGAACAACATTTTCTATCACAATATGGATAAATTCATATTTCCATAACAACACATATCATGAGCTAGTACATTTTCTGTAAATTATGTGGGAAAAAATGTCCATACCTCATCACAACTTTTTTTGACTTTTTGTATCTAAAGTAAGACCAAAGAACAGAAGTACTCAGCTTGGGGTGCCTCAGATTGTCGGGGAGGTTTTTCCTGTGTCTAACCCCTCTATAACTATTTGTTAATACTCGAGACTGTGTGTAGTGAACATAAAACAGAGCTGATTGTCGTGACTCCGGTTGCTGTCGCCCCCTTTTCAAGAGTGGGGATGTATATGATAGAAGAAGTGAATTAAAAAAGACAGCATCAGCCAGTTAAAAAGTAACAGTAATAGTAAATACTTGTGCATTAGCTTGTCATGAACAAACACAAAGTTCATAATGTAAGTTATCGTGACATTTTGTTTTGTTGATACATGACAGTTATTTACTAGTTTCCCTTGCTGGTTTTTGATATTTGGTATGCAGTACATGTGTATCTGTATGTGCATATACTGTAGCTGTTACAAAAGTGTGCCTCCTAGTGTTAACATTGAAAAGTCAGATGTGATTTTTAACATGTTGGAACTCCGCTCTCTTTCATCTGAAATCACATGTGGCAATTAAAAACACCTTGTTCCGTCCGTGTTGCAGGACCTAAAGAAGGACATGGCTTTGTATATGAGCTCTTGTGCCTCATTTTTCACTGCATGCCATTAATTTACAAGCAGCAAAACAACGAGCAATGCATTTGATTTGAGAATACAACTTTCTCTGCACAGTATTGAGTATAACGAATCTGCAGGTACCCTAATGACTTAACCAGAAGCATCCATATTTTATACATTTTCACCACAACTATGAGCGGGTTTGCACATTAATTAATCAGAAATTTGCATCGTGTGATGTTTAAAAAGTTATTCATTAACGCCCGCGTTCATTTATTTATCATTCCATTTAAAATTGGTCTTGTAAGTATTTTCTGCTAAAATTTGTTCAAGTAGCCACATTAGAATAGTTGCTGTGATAGTTGAGATAGATAGATACAGCATAAAATAGCATGACAGGTGGAAGAAATACCCAGATTTTTTATTAGCAGTTATAGCAGAATGCTAAAATATTGCTATATATATTGCTATCTAAATCATACATTTTGTATGCTTTTATCATTTTTTTTTACTTGTGTAAAAGTAAAAATATATTAGCATCAAAATATGCTTGCACCACTAAAAGAAGAAGTGCTCATAATGTAAAATGCCATATTTCATTTCATTTCAGAATTGATTGCATTATAAATTCTAATGCGTCATTGTGTACATTGCTTTAATGTTGAAGCTGGTAGACGTGGTTTAACTACTACATTACATAGTTTATCTGCTTTTGAGTTTCAATTAATAACATTAATAGCGTCATAATTTATTTGTTGATTGGATTTTGTATCATGTGATATTAAACAAAATTGGCAAGGTTTCTAATTAATGTTTTTTGTAAGTACATTACAGAAGCGAAAAGCACAGTATTTACCTCTGAATTATACTAGTGGAGAAGATAATGAGGTACAAGTGCCTTAAAATTGTGCTTAAGTACAGAACTTTGCTAAACCTTTGATGAGGAATTATATACCTAAAGTCGTCTTCCTCTTTTTGCTTTAGCAAGCTTTTTCTTGGAGTCACCACAGTGAATCATCGTCCTCCATCTCTCCCTGTACCTCTGCGTCGTCTTCTCTCACACCAACTATCTGCCTGTCCTCTCTCGCCACATCCATGAATCTCCTCTTAGGTCTTCCTCTTTGCCTCTTGCCTGGTAGCTCCATCTTGAGCTTCCCTGCCATGAAACCACTTATGTACCTAAAGTAAATGAATATTATTTTGTGTGAACACACACACATAAACCCAGTGGTATCACAGTGCATTGATGCAGAACATGTAACACATGCTCTCTGCTCTACAAATACAAAGAACACACTTCTTGAACCCACTTACTGTGAGGTTCTCAGTTCATTATTCAGCATGTATGAAAATAGTACAACACGTCCCTGAAATTTTACAAGATAAATATTTCAGATGGTGCAAATGGAGGCACAAAGACAGGAAAGAAAGCAAGAGCTATAACCACTCTTCAACACACTGTCATACCAACAGGGGAACATTACACCCTAGTGGTTTGCATCCACATGAAAAGCAGAGCGCTGCTGACAATGGCAAAGGATGAGGTTGTCAAATCACACACACTATTTTTTTCTTTTTCTGTGACCAGCAACCGCAACAGCAACAGCAAGAGCCAGTGTCATCACCCCACATTGCTGGAGAAAGAAGCTTTGTGCCTCATCGGGGTGTCACCATCCACTACATGCACAATTACTGCACATGCTGCCGCTGTTATTAAAGTCCCTTTTCAGCGCTCCACTCACCGTGACCTTTTCCAAAGCGAACACTCATTATTGTCTGAGTTAAACCCAAGCTCCCTCCACTGGACATTTTTCTGGCTGCAAAAAAAATGAAAAAAATGCATGGCAATGATGGTATGGGTTTTAACCCTTATTCTGAAGATGTCACGGCAACTTTAGCTATAAACACTTCAGGGGAGACAGAGTACCCCTGATAGGCCCTATCATAACCTATAATCACAAGATATGCAAATGATAGAGAGGCTTCCCCTGACACTGTGGTGCCACTCGTCTTCTGGTGTCCTGGGAGCTCTCCTGTCAGTGCTCACGCAGGAGAACAGGAGTGATGGTAGAAAGGGCTGTTTGTTAAACAAGTCAGTGGCACAGATGGAGGAGTACAACAGACAGGGAATCCATCCTGAGGGTGTACTGTCCTCCGAGTCACTTGGATGGGCTTTAAAAGTACTTTGGTGCAACAGACGATCGCAAAATACTTATAGGCTATACAAGCTAACATGTTTTCACTTTTACACAAATGGTACACCCTGCTAAAAAATGCTGGATAGTTTAAAGCTACCCTCCATACATATTTTAAAGTGCATAAAATACGCTGCCATGACCAGTATTTTACTGAACATGGTGACCCCGCATGGATGGAAGGACAAACAGGCCTTGTTGATGCACACATCAAGATGTATGCTGCTATGTGGTAAAGGAAACGCGGGAGATTCAGCCACATCGCTACATGTTTGAGACCCAGTCAGACTCAGGATGTGTCCAAAATCAATCTTTAGCACTACCTATAGAGTACGTACGTAGAGATTGTAGAGGCAGTAAAGAGTATAGTCAGCTCACGGTATAAAATGAAAAACAAACAAACGTAAAAACACTTTTGAACATTGCCACTTTCTGGCGCTAGAAATGACATCATCGCCGTCACACAGTTGTACCTGATCTACATTGGCCTGACCTTCATTATAAATGCCAATCTGAACTGAGTCATGAATACTAATTATTATATATATATATATATGCATATACATACAATATACACATAACAATGTGTATTATACTGTGCTTGCCTTTCCAAATTAATGAGTCATGAAACAGTACTTAATGGTCATTTATATTTATTAGTAGGTCAGGTTGTGCCATTCCCTCTCCTCGTGCTTTTCTAAGACAATAAAGGTTAATTGTTCATCTGAAAAATATTATACCTCCATTGCCTCTTTTTTGCAAATGTTTAATAAAATCATTTGAGGGATCAACGCAAAGAATTGTGTTTATATATATATCGGCCGATATATTGATATTGGAACACTGAACAGCCAGGTGACCCATACAGGGATTCAGTCCAACTCTTACATATTACTCTTTTGACACATTCACATGCTTCCAATGCAGATGCTTATTAACTATAACTTATTAATGAAACTGTAAACACTCACTTCTGCGGCCTTCATGTTTAGTACCTTCTTCTTGTTTGTGCCTGCACACCGCGTTCTGCGTCTGACTTCCAATAGTTCTTTTGTGCATTCGGGTCAGTATTCACAAAGGAGTCTGATATTGGTCACATTTTTAAAAAAGCAATATTAAAAATCACACAGAAAGTCGGATCTAGAAAGAGTGCAAGCATAGTCTTAAGCACTTCGATCGTGGTTGTGTACTTCTCAATACCAGGAGAGGGAGACAGAAGTTCAGCTCTACAGGTTTGGAAACGATCCATGTACTTGTAAAGGAGCTGTCACTGTTTCGCTCCTAAACAGAGACAAAATGTAAAGAGATACACGCAAGTATGCGCCATTTGTCAGTGAAATGGCACCCTATTTTGGTCTCAATTAAGCTTTTTATATTCAGTACAAAGGTGAGGTACAAAGGGACCAAAGCTGACTTGGATCATTAAATTGCACATTTTCTTTCTTCTTTCAGAATGTGTTTTCTGCCACTTACAGCAAAGGAAGCTGACAGAGTAGACAGGGTGTGGGGCGGGTTTCTTCACAGGCTGGCTGGCTTGAGGGGGGTGGGCTGATTGCTGGTGCTTGGGGGAGCAAAACCACGCCTGTCACCGTTTGACAGGCCAATCCAGAAGTGCAGTCGTACAGTCGTACAGTGCAGTCGGAGGTATGATTGATGGCATTATGTACTCACGCAGGATCTGAATGCCAGTGCACTCCTGTGATTTAATCCCCGTTCCCTCATCCAACATCTAGGCACAGCAGATGGACTATACAGCGCCAAGCCTCTCTTTCCCCAAGCCTGTGCGCGTCAAGACCACCATTACTAATCAGTTCTCCGAGGAAGCAAATACTGAATAGGAGGAGGTGGGTTGTGATATTGCTGCCTATTCATATCCACTAAAATAATGCTAAAACTCTGATTAGAAGATCACAGTTAACTTGGAAATAAATATGATTAAAAATATGGGTTTGCACTGACGTTGATGTCCGCCTGTGCATTAATCTAGTCCAAAAACACCTCCTGTTGTTTAAGCATGTTTAAGCACATCACATCATTTAGTTGAAGGACAGGCACTTAGGCTCCCATGAAGCCACTGTACAACCAAAGAAAAGAATAGAAGCGGCATCTTGGAAATGTAGTTTTGTCCTGCACATGCGAACCCCTTTTAACAGCCTTCCCGTTAGACATGACTGACCCCTAGTGGTCAGTCAAGAAACTTCAATTTGAAAATGAGTAAGCGTGCAACCCTTCTGTAAAATGATTATTACTGCCGATCTCTTAACACCTTTGTCTCCTGTTAGAGGTCAGAAAATACATCAATTCCATGTCTGCTGTAGCAAACGTCAGTTTACAATCAAAACTGTAATGCTTTAAATCCAGGAATAAGCAGAGCTACACCGCCTAGATTAAGCCAACCATCCCCCAGTCTGACCACAAAGAGGTCATTGTACTTGGACAGCTTATAAAGAGGAGAAAGAACAATGATTTTGGCAATGATTTCCAATTATGGTTTGATCTCAGTGGCTTCTGAAGGTTATGAAACCCCTGCAGAATGAGATGTTCTCTCTCGCTCGCTGTTAATTCTCAGCTGAGTAAGAAGTGACAACAAGGAGGGAGAGTACTGTTGTAGAATTGGTCGTTTTAAATCAGACAGATTATAAAGTGATGTGGAGATAATAAAGCAAAGTGCTGGACAGAAACTGGATTCAAAACTGGGGAAGCGAATAATTATTATTCACATGAACATTATTTAGGTATTTTCATGACTCAACATTTGTTCAACATCAAATGTCAGAAAATATTTTAGCACAATTTCCTTTTTGTTCAACCGGCCTTTTAAAAACCAAAGACTTAAGAAAAGCTGGAATCAGCAAATGTTTAGCATTGTTTGCCTGACAAACGACGGAAACTAATTTTATAACTGATTAATAAAAGATATATAGTGATTCATTTTTTTTTTTATTCTACTGATCAACTCATCTAACAGTGGCAGCTCTCATTAAAACAACTGTGAACATATGTGCATATGTAATAGTCTTTCCTTCATTAGAGTTTTATTGAGTTAGTTTTAGTGTGTATTTTTTGGCGCAAAATACATTATCCATACACTGCCATGACAAACCTACCCGATCGTCCCAACATACACAACCTCAGATCAAAGAAAAGGCCACAGATGCCTCATTGGTAGCGACAAATCATCATCATTACCACTCTATCACATTCCCATCAATCTCTGCGGAAAGACAAAAGTATCTCTCCATGATAAATCACAAGGTCAATACATTTCTATCACTGCGCGATCTCTGCAGCAGAGTAATGTGAAATCTATCCCGGGTTAGTCTATGTGGCCTGGACAAGATCTAAGAGAAGACACCAGAAAACGTTTGTATTGATCAGCTGCCACAAGAATGCAACTGAGGAGCGAGAGCGCGAGCAGAATTCGAAACACTGAAATGAAGACAAAGCATCTAAAGTTTGTCAGACAAAAAAGAAACAACAGCCCAAACATTTCAGGTAGAAGAATATTACCTTCAATATAAACATAATTTCTATTGAAACATAACAATTTACAATCTCAATTATTATTAAGACATCAGAATCCCCAAATTTGATTTCATATTTGGCAACATTCTGGCTCACTGAAGAAAAGTAACTCGTTTCTGTTTTACGCGGTGTGAACGTTTAGATACCTTGGGCCACTTGGGATTGAGTCCACAGGCTTTTACGGCGTCATCCAGTGCCGCCTGGTGTTGTCCCAGTTTGAAAAGTGCTGCTGAGCGGTTGCTGTACAGGATACAGTTCTGTGGGTCCGCCTGCAAGGCATTCGTGTACAGATGGATGGCCTCCTGAAAGTCACCGCGTTGGCAAGCCTCATTGCTCTGCTGCACCTTCTCCATGAACTCCGCTTTGCTTACACCATAACTGCCCCTTCCGTCCCCAGAAACACACCGGACGGGTCTGCCCGCTGTCCGAGAACTGAAGACTGAAAACTGAAGAAATGTAGAGAGAGAGAGAGAGAGAGAGAGAGTGGTAACACTTATCTGCCCTTGAAAATGTACAGATACTAAACAAGCATACCTCTACCAAAGCTCAATAATCCCTCTTTTGTATGTCACACCTCCATTTATGCCATTAAGGCACAACACTCACTTCTAGGGAAAATCAATAGAAAAATTTAAAAAACAAAAAACTTTTTTAGATCCATTAAATTCAGCTTTTTCAAATATCTACTGTATGTATTGAAAAAGTTCAGCTTGCATTATTTAGTGATTTTTCTAATAGCAATACTAACTAAGAACTATCTCAGTTGAAATTTGGAAGAATTTTGCCTAATTTATCTTAAGATATAGCAATTTTTACAACATTGCCTTCGATCTTGACCTTTGACCTTTCAAGGTCAAACTCACTTTGGGATTAAATCTTGACACCCTATGTGGCAAAAGTTAGGAGCAAATTGTGTAAGTTGTTCAAGTTTTCTTCCAAAATTGTGGACGATAGACCTCTAACAGACAAACAAGTCGCACCAAAAACAGGATTTTTTTTTCAATAATAGTATAATTAATCAACATTTTGTTCTCTCATAGCAACAAAATAACATATCTTTCAGTGGCCATGCAGTGGCCATTAGCAATTAACAAGTAATCCAGTCTTCTCCTCCTCCTGACTGCTGTGGCTCTATGCAGATGTTGGGATCAGGACAGATGTTCCCTGGGGCCCGACTACAAATCATCCCCCTGTTATGTTTCTGTCATTAACATTTTCATACATTTCTGATTCGTTGCTGATGTTTTTTCCTATAGCCTGTCTGCTTCCAAGACGCTATGATGATTGGATGCCACTTAGCGACACACCAGACTGCTCATTCAGCCAGAGTCGTCCTCCGGATGCACATTCTTCACATTTGTCATATAATCTGCATAAACTAGATGCTTTGTCAGTTTAATATGTATATTCAGTAGTTTTGATGGTTTGTTGTCATGGAATCTATTGCCTGGGAAAAGACTCCCTCCTGTGCGACCCTTCCTGAGCTATTTTCCCTTTTTTTTTTCCAGTTAAAAGAGTTTTGGGTAGTTTTTCCTCACTGAGTGTGGCTTTATGGATGATAACGTCTGTACTCTGGGATATGTGATTCAGGTCTCAATTTGAATTGTCCAGTCCTGTAAGGCTTCATAAGACAAACGTTTCACAAAACAGGGCATGCTGAATAGTGTTGTAAGAAAAGTTTCTGTCCGAATGAACTGTTGTTGAAGGGGACTTGAAAAGAGGCCTTTAGTGAGGGAGATGTGCACATCTGTAAAACACATGCAGCACCGATTCACTTTCAGTCATTTTTAAGTCCAAGTAAGGTTCATCTAATAACCTCAACTTAGTCTGTGAAGGAACGATTCATGTGGGTAAACAATAGGTGGTCTGGGGCACTTTTTATCTTTCACGTCAGTTTGTTCTTTTGGGGATCATCAATCACAATGCCCAAGTTGGCTTTTCAATCTGTAGTTACAACATCCCCAATAGACCCTCAGTTCAAATAAGGAAGAGCCCAAAGAACAAAAACGTCACAAAACATGGAAAAACATCCTGTTCACATACTGAACAACTGTCTCTTATGTGCATCCTATTATGCCTCAACGCAACAGCTTAGACACAACAATAGGGTGATATTCAGTCGTCCAATAAAGACATTGTCATCACAGTGGAAAATCTCCCACCACAGCAATGATCACACCAGGCACGGAACAAAGCCACTGTCATTAATGTGAACCCGAATCCAGATCAGTTTCAACTTGTGACGCTCCCGAACCACCTGCCACACTGTCACTGCATCTCTTCTGCACGGTGTTAGTGATTAAGTGAACGAGTGCCGTGTCCATCTACCAGGAGCAGTTCTGCCAAGAATTAGCAAATCAGAAAACTCATCTCGGGTTGCATGTTTTTAGGGCCAGCTTCCACTACACCCCTTTCTCACCACCCTCCTCAGACTGAATTCTGGGAGAGGGCAGGCTTGGTAATTACTTCCAGAGGCCCAGGGAGTGGACGAAGCCGACATGAGGGCTTTGGGTATCAAGTAGATTTAACATCAGGTTACAGAGAAGTACCAATCAGTGACTTTCTCGCAAAACTTTACCTCCGTCTTTTCCAACTTTTCTTGCATGACAACCACTAAACTCTTTCCTATCATCGCAACACTGACAGTATTAGCTATGTTATAAAATTGTACCTCAAACAGCCAAACAAACAGATGGTTTATGTTGCCAGCCGACTCAGGGAGTGACATACACATCACAGCTGACAGCAATGTCACACAGGCTGACATTTACAGACTCACTTTAAGAGAAATGTCGGGAGAGGCATCGTTTATAGATTAGTTCTTCCAGGGCCCAAGTGCAGGCCGGTTCTTCCTCAAGACAAACACAGGAGCAGTGAAGAGAAAGTCAGCTGAGTGCGGATTCATGTTGTAAAAGAGTAGGGGCTGCCTGCAGCGTGCAGGAAGGTTGGAGAGGGACAGATAATCAAAGCCTACACACCAATACAGAGGACACCAGCTTCATCCTGAGGAGACAAAGAAACAGTGATGTAGCCTCTAGCCTGCACTGCAGGTATTTCAGGTTTCTTGGGGGAATTGTGTCCATTAGCTCACACACAAACTCATTGCCTCTGGAGGGTCCTGGCACTGCAAGGCTCCCTGTCCGTGCACTCTAGAAATAAGTGCTTTGGCTTTTACTGCCTATTCTGTATTGTTTATGATCTCCCACCGACATTTGAGTCACATTTATGTGGACTTGTCTGCGCCAGGAGAGCCAACACATCCGCCTCCAGTGTGCAACAGGGTCCAGCAGGCTACACATGACTGGAAAATCGATACAAGTCATTTACGAGCTTTTTGCAGCAATGGTCATTTGGTCTTTTCCGTCCAGGACGCCAGGTCAAAAGTGATATCCTAGAGAGGGCAGTAAAGTGCTAACAGCTACAAAAATGGCAGCGTGCATGAGTCGCTTGCTTCTCCATCCTGTCTGGCTGCTTTGGCGTGCGGTTCTCCCTCTCATCCCATCACACTCCTCTCGGCTTTATATCCACGGTTTGTCCCTTCAACCATCAGCCAACAAGTCCACCGACTGCGACGATATTCAACAAAGACTGCAGCTGTGTGGCGTTCAGGAGAAACTTTTCTCTCAGGGAAAGTGCGCCATGTTGTCAAATCTTTTCCTTTTTTTTTTTTCGTCTCTTTTTTCCCTGTTGCCATAGCGGATTTCTGAGCGCTGCACGGAGGGAGTCTGAGTCAGGAAGAGAAAAACTACTGCAATGAAACTATCACATGGCCGCGCTTTGTTTGGCTTTTAAGCGCGTTACAAACCGTTTATTAAGTGGAATTTACAGCTTGGCGGACTCCCGGGTCGTGGGCGTTCATAGAGTCTGTAAGGACAGGGGTTATGCTGGAAAAAGGACACCTTTCCCCACAAAAGTGTCTACCCCCTTGGCAGCCGTCTGCGGTAGAGCTGATGATAAAATATGATCTTTATATTGGCCCAGTGTACCTCTGTGTGCCCCTAAAGAGGAGGAAATCCACTGACTTCAAGGATAAGACTCTAATGGAAGATGGGCTCCATGAGAGTAAAGCCTAACTTGGGGTGGGCAGGTCGTTGCTAATTCAATACTTAGATGCTGACAATTTCCTCATTTTGTATCAATTTCTTTAAAATGTATCTACTACTACTACTATAACTACTGTAAATCCCAACGGTTAATCCCAACACATACCTGATTTGGCAGAAATTCAGAAATCTCTGAAAAAGTTTGGTATCACCCATCCCTACTGAAAGCATCTTGATCGCCCCCTCGTGGCTGGTTCCAGTGTAGCTCAAAAAACCCAACCTGCTTAAGATATGCTTTAGCAAAACTAAGTCCTATGGTTCCTCAAATAAATTTTTCCCAAAGATGATATATGTTGTTTTACAGTAGGTCATATGGTGTATGATCAAGTGTTTATTCTTCTGATCAATTTGGTTTTAATTAGTTATTTGATGCTTCGGTGGTGTGAAATGTCACAAATTGCAGCTGAACTTTGCTCGCAAGTGGATGTTGTATGGCCGGGTACTTGATATGGTGGTTCTGCTTCACTCTGCTTCCAAAGGACATCGCCAGCCCAAGATAGCAGCACTTATAATACAATGAGAGAAAGTAATAACACATCATTAAGCTTTAAATGTCACTCGTGCGGATGTATTCCTTAGCTTGCTGTAAGATCTGTCAATATAACCAAATGAGTGCAATACTGCAGAATGAGTTTAGTATCCTTAAGTCATCATAGCAATTTTTTGTGGTGTTCCACTGAAGATGACGTTTATGCAAAATTTGAGCCAGGCAAATGGCCACATGACGTCACCAGTGCAAGAAGGCAGCACTTGTATCCCATATTTTGGCTTAATTTTTTTGCAATTCGAGGAAGCGCTGATCATCTTTATTTATTTAAACATGAAAGGTCCTTGAATGTGTCATTTACAAATGAAGATAACATTGCCCTGTGGTCACTCATGGTATTGCAGCAAAAAAATGGTCTTGCAGCACAAAAAGCATTTTCTCTAAAGATCACCATTATTAAAGAGATGTCCATAAAACACCGTTAAGTGCAAACAATGTCAGGTTTGTCTTTTTCTGTTATGATTTTTTTGATGGATGGAGGTGTACATTTTGCAAATCTTCGGCAGAGAAACACAATCTCAAATGTAATAACAATATGGGAGAAACAAGATAATGCTAACTCAGTGGGCCACATCACCAGAAAGCAAACTCGGGAGCTTTGTCAGCAGCCAGTCAGTCATGGCTGCCTGACCGTGTCCTTCACATGCACAACAGTGGTGATAGTGATAAAGTCAGGTTACCATAAATGAGCCCGTTCAAAATTACGTAATTGTTGAGCAGATCATCATTCTTATTTACCTTTTTAAACCCTCTATTTTGACCTTTCTATCTAATTTCTTTTTCAAGCAATTTCATTTATTCATTTTTTGTGACAAAGGAACTTCCTCTACAACAGACTTTGTAAGTCACATAAAACAACTTTATAGAATACAAATAATCGCAAATACATCCCATGGTTGATATCTTGACATAAAGAATTTAGTTTCAATTGTATCAGTCTAGTGAATTTAGCTTTGTCACATGGTGGGTTATCCTGCTGGAAGTAGCCACCAGAAGATGGTCAAAATTGGATGGACATGGTCATCAATAATACTTAAGTAAGTTGTTGCATTTTAACGATGCCAAAAAAATGCCAAAAAAATAGTTCCGACGCCATCACATCACCACCAGCCTGAACTGTTGATAGAAGGTGGGATGTACCTACCATCCGAATGTTGAATCAGAAATCAAGACTCATCAGGCCAGGCAATGTCTGTCTTCGTCAGTCTTCTGTTTGCAAATTTTAGGCAGCCTGTATGAACTGTAGCCTCAATTTCCTGTTCTTGGCTGACAGCAGTGGCAGCCAGTGTCATCAACAAGGCACTTTCGCCCAGAGCACTGCCGCTCACTGGTTCTTTTCTTTTTTTTTTATATCGCACCATTCTCTGTGAACCCTAGAGATGGTCGTGCATGAAAATCCCAGTAGATCAGCAGTTTCTAAAATACTCAGACCAGCCCATCTGGCACCAACAACCACTCACGTTCAAAGTCCCTTAAATCACCTTTCTTTCCCATTGAGATGCTTAGTTTGAATTTCAGTAGATTGTCTTGACCACGTCTACGTGCCTAAATGTATTAGGGTGCTGCCATGTGATTGGCAGATTATATATTTACAGTTATACAGGGGTACCTAATAAAGTGGTTCGTGCAGTGTATATGAATTTCTAACAGAAGCTTTCTGTCAGAATCTGCTTTCTGCTAGATAGTTGGCTGGAAGCCGCCCAACAGAAAATCTTTGAGGTTAAAGGAAAATTCTACTATTTTTTAACCTGAGCCCTATTTCCTGGTCTTTGAGGGTTTAATATTTCACAAAATGCACACATTTTTGAAAATTATTCCAGTATGAAGTTTGGTTGCAAGGAACGTTTAGCTCGACGAGGATATACAATGCAACAGGGCAATCTAAAAGTTGGAAATAAATTTCTTGGCTGCCACTAACTCTGCTCACAATGTTATTGCAAGTTGTAACATGGAACCATAGAGCCTAAAAGACAGGGAAATAGGGCTTACATTGAAAATTTCTGAGTTCTCCTTTAACTTCTCCCATCTGCAACAGTTTTGTTACTGTTAGCTAAAGCTCCTTTTGTATGCAGGGACATAAAGTAGATTCATTTTTGAAACAAAAAAACATGATGTGGATGGCAGCCCTGCACCAGCAAATGCTCCAAATTGTAATTGTGTGGTAGAGAAATATGACCCTTACGACAATAAATTTAGATTTATACTGGTAGGCAGTGATGCCAAGTAGAAATGTGTGCTGAATGTGGTGAAACCCTGTTGCAACCCAGGATATATTTTTTTTATTATTATTTTTTATTAACAATGGATCAAATGACTGATCTTTAATGGACAAACCCACCAAGAATGATCTTCAGACTCCCCAATTCCTCTAAATTTCAAGGTAATCTAGGCATCTTGTAACTCTAAATTTTGTTTCCAACAGACAAAATGTAATCTCACAAAACATTCCAGCCACAGGAGGCAGCTGCTTTCAGCAGAAAAGGCCTAAAGGCTACAAACTGTACCACCGAACATGAACTCATAAGCATATACAAATATTTTATTTCAAATATGGGGATCTTGGCTGCATGATGTCTACGAAGCAATACAGATTTTTGTATGAGTAAAAGCAAGGTTTCAAGATGGCTGCACACCACCAAAAGGAATATATCTGGTTTGCAATATTATCAATCATGCACATATCAATTGAGCAATAGCCAATCATGAATACATAAATTTGCTGCTGCATCATGTATGCTACCTTAGTTGTCTCCAAACATATCTATATATGTGTATAACTTTTGCCAGTATGACTGCCACTAGACATTACTGAAGAGTCGTATCTCACAGAAGAATGAAAAGACTTCATCTACAGATTCTTAAATAGATTAATCATTACGAGAATGTGGCTTCATTTATTTAAGCAAACCAAAAAGATACTACAGTGGAGATAAGTCTCACAGAGGAAATCACATGAGGTGGTCTCGTAAATATTGCGTTTCACCCACAGTTTAATTTAAGTCATTTCACACGGACACATACTTCTATAGTGAGAGATCAAATATAGTTGCACAGGATTTATCTGTGCCGCCTGTTAAAACATTGAGGAAGTTGAGCACTGTGCTAAGGTGTCATTAGGAAAATAAAGACTGCTTTTACATTACTCTATGTCCAACACCATGTGGCTGTGGACAAGCCTGAGGACATCAGAGGGGGAAAAAAATATATATATATATCAAAGGGGCTTATTTTGTGGTAAGAATGAATGTGAGACACTCATGAAATTTGAAGAGCTCTTGTAAAGTGGGTAAGCCATGATACAATACTATTTTTGTTATAAATAAAAATAAAGGTATGAAAAGATAAGAATAACAATAAGAATCTATGACCTATAACCTAAACCTTGAGCTCCAGGTATGTCCACAATAAAACACAATAAACTATATGAAGCATTAATCTGTTCCTTAGTCACCTAAAAAACAGTCAGTCAGGTCACCAGGGATCTCCCCATCGCCATGGCCTACACTGAGTACAATAAGAATCTATGACCTATAACCTAAACCTTGAGCTCCACACACAGTCTAACAATGTGTTCTGAATTGAAATAATTTAGAATCAGTGGTTTTGTTCTCTTTTTGTATTTTCAAATTACAGGAATTCTGCTGTTACACTGTGTCAAATTCAAAAGAAAGATAGGTTTCTGTGGTATAAAACTAAATCAATTACAGCACAAAAACTTCAATAATTAACTGTTTGTAGAGGTCTCTCTGATAAAGCCTGAGGGTGAAGTGGACTGCTCCCACATGTTGTTGTAAGTGCGGCTCTTCACCAGCAGATGCTGCAATAATACTTCACTAAGTAGCCTTTGCCTGTGACACTGATAATCATTTAGTTCCTGCAAATTTAGTCTCAGTAAGTAAAGTCTCTGAATAGGCCTTCTGTATAGCAGACACTTTGTCATGCCATGACAGGCAAGAAAAAAGTGATTTATAATATTACATGTGGCTACTTTGTATGTTTTTCCAATTTAGGAGTGTGACACCAAAACATGCTGGCTCGTTCATGTATCTGTGCTGGGACATTTAAATGGAACTGAAGCATTGTTCATTTAATATGCAGCGTGCAGTTCCTGCACTGTCAAACCATAATGTGTGTGGGAATTTAAGGATATATTGTGTCACACACATCTTTACAAAAACTGTGTGATATTTTTGCATCATCAATGCTAAAGTGAGACATTGGATGGTTTCTAACATGGCTGTAAGTGTGTAATGTATTGGTATAAAAAAAAAACAACCAAGAGGAGCAGAAATAACCGGAAATAATAATTCAGTTTCACCATGTTAGATTCATATCACCAACAAATAAAAAAAGTTACAACAAATGTTTTTGCATTTACTGTCTTGAGTGACAGGTTCAATACCTGCATGTGATTTTAATAATAATGTTATACTTTATTTAGAGTTGAAAGTCATTGATGGCAAGCCAATATTTACAATGATGTTGATTAAATACAAGAATAGAGACACAAATTAAAGGAAGTGCCAAAATGTTGAAAGTAGAGTTGAGTGTGCACTCGAGGGACATGGAGGTAAAGCAATCATTAGTTCTGCAGTAATGTAGAGTTGTGGACCAAGTTAACAGGAAGGAAATATATAGTGGTAGCTTACCAGTGAGGGCCTTAAAAATGACGATCTTACTATGTTGTTTCTTCCTCACTGAGAGACAGGGCCAACCATATTGTAGATTGTAGATTAGTAGACAGCAGCTAGGGATTTTAGAAATGCAGCTGAGGCATGCTGGTATAACATGTCACCATAGTCTAAAACTCATGAAAAGGCTGGCTCAACAAGGGTTTTTTCTGCATTACAAAGGAAAGAAGGATTTATTCCTAAAGAAAAAGCCAATATTTTGAGTTAACAGATAAGAAATATGACTTTTAAAAGAGACTGTCATCAATGTAGATGCAAAAGTATTTATAATCCATGACCCTCTCGATAACAGTGCCGTTTTTGGTAGAGATTGTAAGGTTATTCCAGTTAATATTTTTGGCCCTAGAGAGACACATATATTGGGATTTATCAGCATTTAAAACCAATTTAGGATTGCTGTTGAGAGCAACTTCTAGGACTGCAAAACATTGCTGGAAAGATTCAGCAGTATCTGTAGTGAAGAATCTGAGATGCACTACAAAATAGTGTCATACGCATAGAGATGAATGTTAAAGTCAGTTACGGCAGGAATAATATTATTTATATAAAGAATAAACTAAAACTGAGCCTTGAGGAACAGCCTTGGAGACTGTAATATGCTCAGATTTAACAAATCCCACTGGCACATACTGTTGTCTCTTCTTAATATAACTCTGGAATCAATTATATGTACATTTGTCAAAGCCTATATTCTAAAGTTTTCGTTAAGGCAAAGCCTGGTCACCCATGTTGAAACCTGGGGAAGGGCAGAACCATGTTTCTTATTAACCAAATCTCAAATAATGTAGTTTAAAACAAGAGTGGCAGATGTAATTGTACTCTAATACCAGAGTGGCGTGTGCTTACGATAAAATGTGTGGAAATGAATGACTTCGGCCGATAATTTACTAGAGATTTTAATATTTTTGCGAGGCATGGGAGTTTGGAAATAGGCCTATAATTATTTTGGCACAGGTATTGGCACATTTATGTAGTGGAATGACATGAGCAGCTTTCCAAACAGAAGGAACTGTGCCAAATAAAACTGTGAAGTTAAAAATATATGTTATACAGGATGCTATACTAGGGAGGCAAGCTTTAAAAAGTGAGGATTACGGTTGTCCCTTCCGACTGAGTGTTTCGAGTCTAAAGCTAACCACATCTTTGGAAGAGAAAAGCTGCAGAGTAAAACTGAGTCAAAGCTTGTCTTGAGTTTAAGGATCAGTGGGGGACACGGGGGTTCCAGAATACGTTTCATCAGAGAGATGACCAGCAGCTAAGAAATGTTTGTTAAAAGTCTCACCAATGTCTTTTTGATGTGAAATTGAGGAGTCTGTAGTAAAGGACAGAAAGGAAAATAAAGAGTTCTGGTTAAAAGGGTTCACAGATTTTTTTTTCTGAGACATCTAAAAAGAAAACCAGTGACTAGGCTGGGGACTATGCCTGGCAAGTCCAGGCTTCATTTCTCTTTGTCGGCAAAGATGGCATTTCACCAGAGAACAAGGGAGTTGATCCATTTTGCATTGCATTTTTAAAGGGAGCACACTTATAAACAATAGATGTAAAAACCTTGTAGAAGTGGACAAGAGCTAAGTCGACAACAGTATCATGAATGTCACTTTCATACAGATCTGACAAGAATACTCCAGTAAAATCATCATTTTGTCTTCTGTGTTCAAAAGAATTAAGTCAATCAAAGACGATTTAGAAAAATCTTTTAGGTTTGGCCCTGTCGGTTCAGTAATTATGTTGGAGAGATTAAGATTTTAACTTACCTCTTTCAGATACTCAGAGGCAGAGCCCAGCCAGTTTTGATTTAAATAGGCTAGAATGAACAGCTCAGAGTCAGTTTATGGAGCGAACAGATCAGCCAGAAGATCAATAGCTGAGGATGGAGCAGAAGGAAGTCTGTAAACAGTGACCACAGAGTTATTATATGCAATGTTGAAAGAAAGGAAGTCCCATTTTTCAACTGTAGCGGTTTTAAGAACAGTGCAATCTCAGAGTCTCAGAGGGCAGTTTAACCATGTTTAGAACAGGACATATATATCAGGATTGGACTGAGATACCAGCATTTTTACATTCTTTAGTTTTTCAAGATGAATAACACTCCTGATATTTAAGCGAATAAAACCCATACCTTTACTATTTTAAAAGTCTAAGGGACTAAGACTAGTTTGAAAAGTAGTTTCAAAGACAGGGGAAAAACCATTTGGCAGGGCACAGGGGTGTGGTTAAGAATAAAAGAACTGAGAGAGTAGCCTGGGTAGAAAACAGTCTGTCTCTGTCTGTGTGTCCTTGAGGGACAACATGATCAGTCTCTCAGGTGACAAATGGGGGAGGAGATTAAATTGTTTTAAAATTTGCAATTCTTATCATGCAGTGTCATGCTTAAATCAGGGCAGGGCGGACGGTCATGAAAGGAACACGCTATCTTATCAACTCTGAGTCTCATTTATACATTGAACCTGACATTGAAGAGTTAAAAACGAAAAATGACTGAAAATGATCTATAGATATGGCCACAACATGCACACACTTCAGGAAGCTTCCTTCTTCCATTTGTGCTAACGTGGATGTTGCATCTGGATGAGGTTGACAGGGTGCACTCATGTCCATGTGCGCAGGGAGGGCCACACATCTCTGGTGAAGGAGCTGGAGCAGGAACTGATGGAGAAGCCAGGGGTGATGGTGTTGTCGGTGGCAGGCTGGGGGCCTACTGAACGGAGTGATGGAGGGACTGCGGCGTGCCGACTGGGCTGACGTGCCCATTGTAGCCATGGAAACCGTGGGAGCACACAGCCTCAATGCAGTAGTGAAGGCGGTGAGCTGATCACTTTACTTGAAATTACCAGGTAAAAAATAGATACTGTACTACATTTTTATCAAAGAGCTCCTTTTCTTCTGACACATTGACCGTTCCTTCATCTCTCTAGTGTTGCCACCACATTTGGCCTGACCAGAGTGTCTGCACAGACTCTTAAAATGGTCAACGAGCACACAGTTTTTTCAGAGGTGGTCACGGACCAGGAGGCCGTGAAGGCAGTAGAACGCTTCGTAGGTGAGTACACATGTTGAACAGTGAATCCATTCCACAGCAGCATCACAAAGTCAGCCTTAAGAGTGACCTCTCCTGGTGTCTCCTCTCCTTGCAGATGATGAGAAGGTCCTGGTGGAGCCTGCCCTGGCAGCCGTGTACAGTGGCATTATAAAGAGGCAACAGGATGAAGGGAAGCTGGCACAGCAGCTGGGCCCATTGGTCATTGTGCTGTGCGGCGGCAACAACATCAGCATGGAGCAGCTAAGGAGGCTGGAGAAACAGCTTGGTATTATCTAACACGGAAAAACACATCAGGGCTGCCTGGTTCTAAATCAGTTATTCTCAATGTGTAAACATGATGTGTTCATGGATCATTTCAGACTGTGAAACTCCCCATGCACTGAGACTGGCAAGTGAGAAAGAGCTGCTGGTGGGATGGGTTTTTTTTTTAAATAATTATTTTTGTGAAAATGTAACAATAAAATCCTACACTGACATGTTTGCATTTGAATGTAACGTGCTTCCTTTTTTAAAAGTGCATGTTATTTATCTTTTTTTGTACTTTGATATGTATCTAGATAAATAAATCCTATTTCTGAATGTTCTGCCTAGAGAATTATTTCCCTGACATTTCAGTTTTTATTTGGTGAAATACAGATCCAACCACTTGCAAACAATATAAGCCTCAGCCAATATTATCTTATTTTAGATCATTATCAGTCAGGCCGACAGTAATATTATTACAGGTCTTATGACATCTGATTTTTGTGAGTATTGATACATGTATTAGCTTAATTAAAGTCCATTAGCATCTTCTAAGGAATAGTCCATTCAAAAATAAACATTCAATCTTTATCTACTTAACCCTCTTTGGATGGAAAGTCAGCTGTTTCTTCAGCCACAAAATATTTACAAAGTCGGAAGCAAAAAAAGGATGCATATTTCTCCTTAAAATATTAAGGATCTGTGGATTTCCTCATAGCCATAATCTGAGTTTCCAGAAGCCCCAAGATCCCAAATTTATTTGAGAAGATAGAGCAAGAAGGTCCTGGGTTCAATTCCCGGGTCAGGGCGTTTCTGTGTGGAGTTTGCATGTTCTCCCTGTGTCTGCGTGGGTTCTCTCTGGGTACTCCGGCTTCCTCCCACAGTCCAAAAACATGAAAAACTGGGGGTTAGTAGGTTAATTGGTCACTTTAAATTGTCCGTAGGTGTGAATGTGAGTGTGGATGGTTGTCAGCCCTGCGATGAATTGGTGACTTGTCCAGGGTGTCCCCCGCCTTCGCCCGAAGATGCTGAGATAGGTTCCAGATATTTAAAATATTTATTAATATTTAAAATGTGAGAAAATATCAACAGATAAAGGTGCTGGACTGATGTTTGATTGTTGAATCATTTTCATTTTCAAGTGCATTTCAGTACAGCTTAGAGGTTCTTCTACTTCACAGTAGTTATTCAAGTTACTCAAGTTTCTTTCAAGATGAAGCTCATGGTTTCCAACCTTTATGACCTGAGGTCTTACATAAAGCAATGTGTAGTGGTTCCATATTTGAGATGTCGGTCAGGTGTTAACACCTCCCTCTAAGCATCTCGCATGGTTTCATTATGATACAATCTAACAGAAAAACTAGAAAGATAATTGCATCCTTGAAATGTTCTTTTATCTCCCTTCAATCAACTCACCTCTTTACAAGTTAAAACTGCTGATGATGTAGTGCCTTTTAAGCAAGTGAAGGATCTGAATGCTTCTTCCACCACTGGTAACATAACAAACGTGTCAGCAACTACTTCCACATTGTTTGAGTATAAAATACAATGTAGCTGAAGGAACGGCGAGTGAAAAGCATGACTGGAGATCCAGCTTGAACTGGCCTGGCCCACCACTCGCGGCCTTGAGAAGGTGTCTGGTTTACAGACAGCAGTGATGTAGCTAGGCCGTAGGGCCGGTCACAAAAGATATGCCCTAAAGGAAACAAAACATGTTCCACTGGCATTGTTCATCATGATCTAATTTTCATTTTTATGCAAACACATAACGGGCGGGTCCGCATCGCCATATCAACACTTCCAGTATGCAAATGAACCACTTAAAGGCGGAGTGACAACAGAAAACATTACAAAACAAATTTTTCGCACAGAATGACATATACTTAAGTCTGAATAAGGAGAGAATGGATATGGAAGAGACGTTTTTACATGAAGACATTTGTTTATTATGACACAAATCTCAAAATGCCATCTGATTCTTTACAGCTGTATAATCCATTTTAGATATGTTAATTTTTATGTGCAGAGGTAAGACAGTAAAAGTTAAGTTAATGCAACCATAAATAATTGTAATAAATATCAAGTAAATGTTCAGCACACATTTTTACCGCAACACCTCTTTGTATGATTATGTCCTTTTATATATCCTTATCCACTCCCCGCGGAGTAAGAAGTAGAGGAGAGCATCCCTGTTAGCAGCAGTATAATCACCCTTTAAAAGAACTGAACCAAAAAACCAGCAAGCACTCCAAAGGTCCCATACGTGTCAGACATTGCTTCTGTTGACGGTTTCAGTCCCATCCAAGTCAAATGGCGATTTTACTCACACAAGAAAATATGTTTCACCATGAGTAGAAGAGAGTGAATCCATTTGAGTACAAGACAAAAGGTGATTACATTACTGCCATTTCCAAAATTCAAAAAAATAATCACCAAAAAACAAGCCAGATATCCAAGAGACATCTGCGAGTTTGCTCATTTTCAGAATCTTTTCCTGGAAGAGTAGTGCAAACCAAAAAAAGAAATTATAATATGAAGTAATTTAGCAATTAATAAAAACTGCCATCAAACATATTATAAGTTTATTTACACTTTTGTTCTAATTTTTACACAGCTAAACATTTGGTTATAGGTGAAATGAACAAACAAAACAGAATCTCTTCTTAATAAAGATGAAAAGGCAGAACCAAAGTTAACCCGCCACCCCTCCCCCATGTGTGTATGTGTGTAGATCGTTTAATGTTCGGGATCTAAAGGGGAGGAGGGGGGTTGTTGCGTTGCACATTCAGTAGCAGTACACAGTGTGGGAGCGCAGCTCTTTTTTTGTTTTTTCTTTACAAAGCAACGCAGGTTTCACAAACCTAAAATGCAGAATATCAGAACCAGAAGGCATCTCCAACACACCTGACCTACCATGCCACCAAAGCCACTCATAAATATATATATATAGTTTTACGTGACTTAAATACCATCTGTTCAAAGAGACTTGAATAAAATGTACTCGGCTTATATAGGCATAAGTTAGTTTGTCCATTAGCAGTTCATATTTTTCAAAACAGTCAGTAAACTACATAATGTCCTGTACAGCACTTGTTCATATCTTCTGCCTGCTCATTGCTGACCTGCTCAAAAATGGGCAGCATCACACTATATCTGGTGGTAGTCATACCTCTGGCTCCAACATAAAATCATTTTGTATTTATTCTCTTCACACACACAACCAGCATTGCCCTCCATAGAGAGGCTCCTACAGCAAAGGCATGTTTCAGAACACCACCCCCACAGAGAGGAGGTGGAGGGAGGCAGCGAGGTCAAGCATTAGGAGGGTTTCCTTCACAGATGGCAGGGGAGCTAGCATTGCTCAGATCATGGTTAGTTTGCAGATCACAACTCAGCTTGCAGGTTCTGCTCTGACTCATTAAAATTCACAGACGGAACCTTTGTAAACCTTCCTTTAAGGTTAGGGGAAGGGATAAGGTGGGGGAAAGAAACTGTTACAGTCTTTTCACTTCAATATACCACCCTCAAACTCAGTGCAACTAGAGGAGATGCGTCAGCAACATTGGTGTCAGTTCAGACAATCTTCCCTGAATTCTTCACAAAAACATACATTAAACAATTATGAAATGGAGCATGTTTAAACTGATTTTTTAAAAAAAAGCTGACAAACATGCAAAGCATTAACAGCAACTCCAAATAAAATTTCAACTAAACTCGGTTTTGTTGGAACAGCACAGCAAAAAGGGACCGTGGTTTGTCCCTGTGAAAGCTACAGGAGTGTGAGGGGGAGGCAGGGGTCAGGTCAAAATAAGAGAGGTGGAGAGGTGTGAGGGTGGGTACAGGTATGTAAGCAGGTGAGATATCAAGTCTTCTTAGCCGCTGAGAGGGTCCTCGCGGTAGTGGATGGCATATCGCAGTTTCTCCAGCATTACATCCAAAGAGGTGTACTGTGGCAGCTTCACCATGAACATACACGTCTCGACGCGAATGTAGCGCAAGTCTGGCTGACCTGGTGAGGAGAAAAACAGGACTGTGTGTCACAATAAAATCACCACTGGAACTTTTCATGGAAATCAGTTTGCTTGGTGATTAAACTGTTAATGTTATCTCAATTTTTGTTTAAGCCAGGGATTTTAAAGGCTGACTTTGTGAAACAATGACAGAACCCACTTCTGAAAGATGTTAAAATTCACACATCAGAAATCTAAAAGCCTTGTCACACCAAACATGGATTTTTTTACTTAAAAAATTAACATATGAACAATGCTCCTATCTCAGTGCATTTTCACCTGAGAAAATATACAGTCAATGAAATCCTTTGTTTCAGCTGAGGTCACTTCCAGGTCAAAAAGGGGAAAAATCTCATTAATTTGGTGTAATAACACCCAGTCTGGTATGATAAACACCACAAGAAGAACCTGAACAACCAAGTAAAGGACAATGTGTAGATTGGGATCCCCAAGATGCTGAGTTATGATGAATATGAAATGGCTGATATTCGTGTGTTGGAAACAGCATATGTTACGAAAAGAGACAAGTCACAACAGAATCATAGTTTGGGTTTAGAGGGAACGTACCAGGCTTCATTTATGAAACCAAATCTAAATATAAAAAGTCTACTTATTAAAGGCTCCTAAAAATGTATTGTTTATTCAAGTTTTTTTACAAATTTTGATCTTTGGTAAAATAAAAATTTGAGGGACTGGAACTATGGAACATGGATAATTCACACCCAGCCAGGTGTGCATGTTGTCATGTGGAAAACTGACAGGCTGATTTTTGGCACAGCTATTTTGCATTGCACTGGTGGGAAAAAAAGTTTAACATAGTGTCCTCCTTCATATGTCCATTATACCTATTTACTCATACAATACAGTCATGTCAACAACATTAAAGTCAGACAGTGTGTGCTTCTCTGACCATCACTATCAGAACACTGTCTCATAGGGTCATATGAGGGATTATAGCCCAGTTCAACTGTTACCTGCAGCTCCATCAGGAGGGGCAATCTTCATCGGGTATGGGGGAACGTGGGCAGTGTCGGGCCCCCCGTCTTTGCAGGGGCAGGTGAATGGTATGCGCTCCTGGTTGCAGGCAAACTTGATAAACTTACAGAGCTCCTCCTGAGTGAACATCTCCAAAGCAGTCCAGAAGAACTCAATGTGCTGGTCGGTCTCCATCAGACCTACCTGATACATGGTGTGAGCCTACAGAGCAGGGGATAAAGGAATAATAACTAATGCTACAAAAACATCAAGTAATCATATAGTTCTGAAACAGCCAAGTCTGACTGAAAGTGTAATGTTAAAAATTAATGTATGTAATCATGTATTAAAAGGAAAAAAATGCCAGAAGGAGTTGCTGCAATCTTCTATTCATGAGCAGCCAACAGGTTTCTTTTTTTTGTGGTGGAGATAAATCTATACACTTGTTATGTAATGTACAATCAGATTTCCCACGTGTATTCATTACCTTAAGAAACTCCAGGTTGATGAAAGGCAAGCCACAGGTGCGCAGCTCCATTTCCAGGGGGGTGAGCATGGTGAGCAGCTGCAGGGGAATAATTGAGCTAAGCCCTGCACGCACTGCTGTCATACACTCCACATTCTGCAGCTCCCTAAGACGAAGGTTGCGCACTGCCCGTGCATACACATCCTTATTTTCCCAGCTTAACACACACAAACGCACACACACACACATACACACGCACGATTTATAAAACAAACATCAGACTATAATGAGCTGGATCTTGTAATAGATGAAGTCTGAAGGCTTCCTCACCTGACAGTGAGGCTGCGACCTCCCTGACAAAGCTCCACCTCCTCACCTGTCATAGTGACATAGGTAAAGGTGCAGCAGGGTCGACCGGGGGAGTCTGGGCTTTCTCCTGAATGGTGCTGGGAGGAGATCTCAGCACACAGGGCCTCCAGCTCAGTTTCATCACTCACCTGCAGGATCACAGAACAGAAGCCATGTTAAAGCTCTCCTGCAGTCAAAAATGGGTGACCCTTTTCTGTCCTCTAGTTGAATGTTTGACTGTAGTATGATGTATATGAGAGTCTAACACTAGGCTGTTTTCACTTTCATTGCTTAATGTAGATTTTGCTTGCACACATTGTAGAGCTGATCTGAAGAGGGGGTCTAGGAGAATGATTTGTGACAGCACATACAGTTTGAAAGCCAATCCTGGTCCAAAAATCAGATATTGACCCCACGTCTTTAAAAACAAGGTTAGGCTTAGTGGAGAACCCGAGGGTTATTAGAACCATAGCTTTAGCAGGGATAGACACACAGTGCAAACTGCTGATTGCTTACATTTTCAAACTTTTTGACATAGTTGTAGGTGAGAACATCAGCTTCCTGCAGGTCCTGCTCTGGGTCGAGGGACTCACCCACCAGACCCTTCCAAAAGGAGCCCAGTAGGTCTAAAGGAAGTGGCACATCTGCACGGATGGCTATGCCCAAAAGCTGACCAAAGAAGTGCAGCAGCTGCTCCTCTGCATAGCTTATAGGGCAAGGTGTCAAAATGTACTTGCCCTGAAGAAAGCAAATAAAAAAATTAAAAACAAAAATCACAGATGTTGGAACAGTCACTGGCGTATGTTGAATAACAATGGCGGCAGTTAACAGTGAATCTGCTGCTGAATTCAGATCAGTGAAGAGTGTGTAGCTGACAGTGCTACTACATTGATGAGATAACTTGATATGAAAATATCACATCAGAAAAAAAAATTAAATCCCTGACCAATGATTAATATAACACCATGTCTAATTAACTATTGTACCAGATACGATTCCAAGAAACCAGTAAAGATTCCAATTAATTTTCAAAATCTTACTTCGAAGAATAATAGTGTCAAAAGCAGGAGATTGAGAGAACATGTCAGATTAAGAAGAACCTTACTTTGTTCCGGTTGGCTGCAGCACTGGGGCAGGGGAGCAGCAGGGAGAGAGCAGAACTCTGTAACTCCTTACACACCTGCCACAGGAAATGTCTGAAGGAGCCACCTGGAGAAAAATTAAAAAATGCACTATTTAGGTCGAGGCTTTTCAACAGGACATTCCACAAGATCACAATGAGGGTCTACATTGAGAAACACCTTAAGCCTTAGACAAGAGGCAATGAAAGGCTCTTAAATATTTTGTACGCAGCAGCCTTGGAGTGTATAACCTTCAAGTGTATAACCATTAGATGGGAAAACCAAACCCTCCCACACACAATACATGAGATTCAAAAGTTTAACGATGCACTGATAAGGAAATTCTGAAATTCAACATCAATACCCTTTTGGGTAGTGTAAATAAAAAAAGAAAGAAATCCTTTGTATAAAAAAAAAAAATCCAATTGAACTTTTATAATATTAAGCCCCAACCACACAGGTGGTAAGAATTGGTTCCTTAGGGTTTGTACATAAAAGATTTAGGGGGTCTTTAAAGTGATTGGTTTACAGCACTGAAGCTGTTTGTGCCCACAACCAATTAGGCTATTCGGTGTGCAGTAGCCTGGCTAGGAGTTCGAGAACTGTAGTGATTGTTTCAGCATAGCAGCACTGCTGCTTGCGATTGTGTTTTATGTTTTTATTCATCAGAGTAGAGATTGCATTTAGACACGCTGGACCCACTGAAGGCGGCAGACAAACAGAAACCTATTGTCCTTTTAACTTCATTGCTGTAGGACAAGCAGTGTCAAGACACATAAGAAACAAAAAGTTATAAATTCATGAGGTTATTTTAAAGAGCAGCTCAATGTGCGACTAGATGAGAGTACAGGAAGAGTAGCACAGAAGAAATGCCTACAGACCACCTGCAGAGCGAGGCGTGGTATGAAAGTTGCTGGGGCAAGTTTACAAACAGTGCTCCACTGCTACTTGTACCGAGTATTTCTACTTCTATGCCAGTCCAAAAACTGTTGGAAGAATGAGATGTGAAGCATGAAGCATGTACTTTTCATATTTCTGACAAGAAAAAAGCTGGCAAAACCTGGTTAAAGTAAACCCTGGTTAAAGTAAACCCTGAGTGTCACCATGTAGCCAAAGTCAACATTTAAACTGAAAAACAGGTGGACACAGACACCTTTTTTGTTCCAGATCTTTTTGTATAGCATGGAAAGGTGAAATCCACAGGCTTAGCTCTGGACCAAAATAATTAGATCTGATTATCTTCTACCACTATGCAGACATGGCTCATGTTACGATTTGAAAGTTACAATATGATTATAATTAATGAATAGGCCTATTGGAAGAAGTTTACTGTGTTAGAGAAAGTTGTTCCACAATAAAATATATTCAGTTTAGTTTATGCAGGATTTGACTTTCTTTTTTTTCCATTAATTTGTTTTTTAATCTTGAAAATGTTCCCACCTGTTTTTTGTACAACTCACACACTGAATATAGCAAATTCCACACTCTGTTACATTAATACAAGACAAGTTATTATTCAGTGGTGCTTGGCCCTCCTGCTTATCTCTTATTCTTAAATCTTTACATCTCTTTTATACAAACATTCCCTTTACGTATCACATGAGTTCTAATTACTTCATTGTGTAACATCGATATCATATATAGGACAAAAACGCAGGTATTAACCTTTGGTTGATGAAAATTAAAAATCGAAATACAATAACGAATCTGCAGTTATGTGTGAAAAAAAACTTTCAGAGGTAAACAAGATGTAAAAGACAATTTCTAACTTGTGCCATGGACTTCCTCTCCAGTGAAGCGGATGTTGAAGGCATAGGTCGGGTCTCCTCCACTGGCAAGTTTAACGCATAGCTGGGATGACGGCAAGCAGGATAGCTGGCGCGCTGCCTGGCAGAAATATGTGTTCTCCGATGACCTGATCTCACCTGAAAAACAAATGCCAAAGATAGAGATAGACTATGTTCACATATTCAGTATACGTCATAAGAAAAGGGAGACAAAAAAAGATATGAACAAGAGAAAAAATGTGTGCAGACATCCAGGAGTGATGGTTTAAAATGAGAACCAATAAACGTGTAGACAAGTGAAGGAAAACATACCTCCCACGATCTCTAGAGGGTCCAATGTTATCTCTGGGGCAGCATGATCGGCTGTGCGCTGTACTGTGGCGTTCAGCACTCTGTTCATTACAGTGACTTTAGTGTCGTAGAAGATTAAGCCTGTGACCAGTGAAGACAGATTATCATGTGATAAGTCGAGAAGATAATATCCTAGACCAATTCTTACATTCCTGTTGTTTTCCTAAATGTCAATGACAGATAAAGTTTGTATTAGGGAGTAAATGGAATAGTAAAGTACATTTTGCAGTATATTATTTCAATCTGATGTAAGGTAATTTGATCTGTGCTGAGAACCTGCTCACCTTTGGCCTCACATAACAGTGCTGCAATGCTGTTCTGATAGGTCTGTGTCTCTCTCAACTCCACTAGTGGCAGGTAGAAACTTTCCAGGGTGTTGTTTAGGGACTGAAGAAGAGCAAAGCGCAAGCGCAGGCTCTGTACAGGCACATCTGAAAGCACACACAGGTAAGTTTCAAATACCAGATGAAAAAACAACTAGTATATATTTCAGAATTTAGGAATTGAAGGTCAATTTATTGATGACAATATATGTGTTGGACTCAACCCACAATATCATCCAAAAGGCAGGAAGAGAAGACAACAATAGAGTTTCTACCCTTTTGCCTGTCTTGTTCACCACACAGACAGTAACAAACTAGGGGTTTGCTTACTGAGCAGGTAGGCCACACGAGGATCCGCAATGTCACTGGGGTCCAGGTACACCTCATGAGGGTGTAGTCTGGATGGTGTGATAGCCAGGTGACGGCATAGCCTGTTGATGTACTGGACCAACGCCACGTCCATCTCCAAGCTCCACTTCCTACAAGCCTTTTGAGCGTAACGCGTGTCTATACAGGTGCACCTGGTAGGGAGCACAGCAAGCGTGAGAAACCTTCTATAAATTTCAGTCACTTAGGATAATGGCAGTCAGTGATTTATCAAATATGACTGGGCTTCTGAAAGTGAAACACACTTAAATGCTCCATTAATTATTGAATATGAAAAAAATTGGGTTTTTTTTGCTGCCTTGAACTGAAAATATTTTCAAAAGTTTTCTTTTTGAAAAAGAAAAAACTGGTGAAGCATTGAACTGAACTTGGTAAAATATGGTCAAGAAACCATCTAAACTCATTGTACTGCATTGTATTGTAGTATATGACTCCATTAGTGTACATAGATTAGGTCTGACAAATCATAAAATCGGGGATATTATCCTTCTCTATATTCAGTGACATACTGTTTCGTGCACAATTTAACACTACAGCTGAAGGGTTTTTCCACTTAGTGCAGAAAAAGGTAAAAATGCGGACGTAATGCTGCATTACAATTAGATTGATGTGAAAGTGAAGATGGGCAAATGATTAAAAATTATATTTCACATATGGATAATTTATTAAATCATAAGTGACATGTTTTAGAAGAATTCTGATAATTTAATCAGAGGACACATTTCATTACAACAGAACAACAGGTATACTTCCCAGAGATATATCTAACAATTAAGTGATGCTTAATGGATTACGACACCCGTGTCTCACCTTTCAAAATGGAGATCAAAACCACAAGCCAAAATTGCCCTCCACACACTACGGATGTCCTGCTTAGCACGGTCAACAGCAAATTTATGGAAGCCCTCAAGTGTCAGGTACTTCTCTTCTGGGACTAAAGAAAGCAGAGTCGTATGTGAGGCAGTGCATAGCTCCTTGTTTCAAAACAGTACTCAGATCCATTTCTGTAAGCTTAACGAGCGAGGTAGTAGTGTGTGTGTGTTTGAAGCTAACCCTCAGTCTTCTTCGCAGGAGATTTCTCCACATCTTTTTCATCAGGTCTAGATTTCTCAGGAGATTTTGGCTTCAGGACTGTCTTCTTCTCACTCAGCGCAGTCCTGCCAAAGGCACAGCATCATCACATTTAATTCAGTTACTGTGCTAAAAACAAATATGTACTTATGCTTCAAATTGTTTCATTTTATTCACCTGACACTGTTGAGCACAGACTTTTCCTTGGTTGGAGGTTTGGTGATGGGTCTCTTGGTGCTTACAACCTTTCCTTGATGCTGTTCTTTTCCTGCCTTGCTGTATTTGTTCTTATTGGGCTTGGGAGTGCCATACTTTCTTAGAATCTAAAAAAAAAAAGCACACTAGTGAAAATACAAAGAATATAAAGTGTTCACTATTCATTTATGTGGCTGAGTTCAAATGGTTGGGAAGTGGGGGAGGGGGGTTTTCAAGATATAACATTAAAGGTTGTTATCAAAACAGGGGCACTGACGATTCACCAAAACAGCAAATTAAGTTGAATCAGACTTTCTGGACAGTCCTTGCTAATGTTTTTCACACCTGAGTCAGCTGGTCCTCAAGTACTTTCTTTGGAGGTCTTACATTGGTGAAGAATGTATGCAGTAAGTTTCCAGGGGTCTGAGCATTGATTTGCTCTTTGCTGAGGTAAATCTCAGACACTTTAACTGGCTTGGCCGGTGTGAGGCTGAGCATCTGCTCCGAGTGAACGCAGCTCTTGAAAATATCTATAAGGATATCTCTGGCTCCAGGAACAAGCTTATCACCTTGAAACATAGAGAGGTAAAAGTTTATACTCGAACTAATAACAGCAGGTGCAAGCAGAGAATAGGGAATCAAAATCAAACACCGACCTCGGATTAACTTGTCCAGGAAGTAGTCCTCAAGAGCAGAGCTTCCCTGCGTGTCAAACAGGCTCTGATTAACACTTGAGGCTGTGAGGATCTCCTCATTGGTCAACTCCATTAGCTCCTCTTCTCCTTCCAGATTAGACAAACCAATCAGGTCGCTGCTGTTGAAGAGACTGGCACGTATTTTTTCCACTTTGGCCCGTGAACGAACCTTAA
>KV751354.1:671013-723701 GCA_001698575.1 Mola mola
GTTCTCTTCATACAGGAACTCCACGGTCTGTCTCGCAATGTCAACCATGCCTGTTGTCAAAATACAGCAGGGTCAAAGCTGTCCTTGTTTAACCTGTGTTAACCAAATGTGCTAAAATTCAGCTTTACCAATGAGATTATGCTTTATATTTCTGAAAGTTTTCTGATTTGTTAAACATAATTAATCTAGAATAATACTGTATTTACCACAGTGACCCTTCTGGTATCTTGCATGAGCATACAGCAGTTATTAAAGTAATTATGGTTATAATTAGGGCAGTTGATCTGTTAACACCATCTTCATATCAAATAATGCAGAACAGGTTTAGGTTTATGTTTCATAGTTTTTTGATTGAATATTCATTCACTCTTTACCAAGCTGCAGAGCTCCTTTGATTTGGTCCAGCCCAGACTTCCTCTCAGCTTCATTACGGAACCGCCTACGAATGGTGGGAAACACTTTGGTCTCCCAGGCCTTTACCAGCAAGGCGTAGTGGTCCTCCTAACACAATCAAATGCGCATCAAGATAAAGAAAGATAAACTCCAAATTAACTTGGATTTCATTATGTATTAACATGAGAAGAAGAGGTCCCACTGACTCTCTGGACATCCTCATCATCCTCATCATCACTCTCATCATCTGCAATAGGAGGAGGATGCGGGTCAGGCCCAGAGGTGACCAGGTTCTCGTAGCTCAGCTCAAATTTGTAATGGCATGACAAGTCGCTGTTGTACTCTGTACCAAAAGGGAAACAGAGAATTATTGCAGAAGAAAAATTTACATCCTGTCTGACTTAGGGGATATTTGCAAAAAATCAAAGAGAGAAGGAAAAACATGCCTTTTGATGAAGATATGGTTGAAATGAAAGTGATAAACGTACGTTGTTGGGGGACAGCAACAGCTGCAATCCGGCAAGGGGGTCCATGGGAGCCCGAGTCAGATGTTACACTTGCACCTGCATCATTGTCACTGTCTGAGGCCATGGCAAAGGGGAGTGCTTCGAAGTTTGCACTTATTTCCTCTGCAAGGTCTACACATAGGTCAGCAGCATTTCTGTGTGCTTGGCCTTCAGCATATGCAAATGGCCGACTTCCAAAGTTGGCACGAATCTTTGAATTCTGAAGACAAAAAATAAAGAAACTAATGTACATTAATTAACTGTCTTTGAAGCAACAACAACAATGAGCACTATTTCAAATATAAAACTTTTAAGATATGTCAGTTGAAACCCACCTTTTTCTGAATGTGTACCAGGGGCCACATTCCACCAGCTACATCCTCCAGAATGGGGTTGAGCCGCTGGCCACAGTAGGTGAAGTAGACCCTGCCTTTAGGAGCCTGACCAGGGGGTGGAGGAGTACCCTCAGACCGCTCCCAGCCTATTCCAGCTACATCTCCTGCGTTTGGTAAAAACACATTCCCAATAATGGCTTGATATTAACAGGTAATGACATGTTTTCGAACAGGCTAACATGTGAAACAACTTGGGTTAAAGAAACAAGATGTGCTTGCTAAATTATATTTTTTCAGTTTCTTTGGAAGAGAAGCCAGATAAGATTCAAGGCTTTAAGGAATGCAGTCCAAATCCATAACATACATTGCAGTATGGATTTTCAAGTTTACAATGTCAAAAAAGAGACTTATCAGAAAACAATTTGTCTCCTGTCTCACCAGGAAGTAGAGCCACATCCAGTCTGACACTCTTCCACTGTAGCAGACTGGAGCCATTGTAATGCACTGCTCTACCATTACTGAGACACAAAGACAGACAAGAGACAGACGCAAAGAGGACAGATACAAAAAGGACAGAAGTTAGCACTCAAATCAGAGACAGAGCAGTGGGAGAAGATTCCCACCCAGAGTCAATATATGTCTGAACATACTTATGGAACAGACAAGTGCCCACAGGGTTGGTCCAAGCTCCATCTCTTTTCTCTGCCTCAGTGGCAAAACCAAAGGACACAATCGGTCCACTGTCCTCTTCAGAGTCTCCATAGGAGACAATTTCTATTTCCCAGTAAAAGGACGGGGCCTGCAGGGATAAAGAGAAGTAAATGGAAGACTGCAAACAGGCTGCTGTATCAGTTTTTCTCAATAGTGCATGTTCAAACAAACCTAAATTACAAATTGTACTGCAATGTGCAAACCTGAATTGGTACAGGACAGGTGGCGTAAATGAAAGTGCCTCTGGGTAGCCCTCCTCCTGCACTTGGATCAGCTAGGAAGGTGACGGAAGTCAAACGGGATGAGAACATGCAGGCACGGACCGGAGGGAACACTCTGGATGGACACCAAGTGATCTCCTTGGGCTGATGAGGCAATCCCATCCAAAGGAATATTAGGGTAAATTGGCACAACCAATTAGACTGCTTAACTTATCAAAATGTCTGAAGATTTTTGAGCGCATTTGAAGTTCACAGTTGCCTCAATATATTAATGCCCTTCTAAAATTATTTTACTTTCAGCTGTGTGTCAATTAACATATGTTCAGATTTTAATGTTTTTCAATAAACCCTATTTTGAAGACTGAAGGTTTTCTTTGATCTGAGAAATTTCAGTTGTTAGTCTAGTCGAGTTTTCAAGCTTTCTTTCATAATAAATGTGTATTTTGAGCTTCATCCAATCAGCATGTACGTATTTCAGTCAAGTGTTTCTTGTGTTTTTTATAAATCAAATTGGTAACTCCTACCTGCCGTCTGTCTGTCTGCAGTGGTGGAGGGGGAGGTCGAGCACAGTCCCGGTACAGCATTCTCACCCTTTCACACTGAGCCTCGACCATGACAAGCCGTTCTCCTGCAATGGCAGTCAAAAGTATAATAAGATTTGTAACAGAGTATGATGTGCTTTTAGAGACCAAATACTACTGCATCTGAAAAAAAAATAAATATTGTAATTCTTTTATCCACTTTCTTTAGGAAAGAGTTGTAATATGCTCTGGACTCATTACACATAAACTAAAATGTTACAGGGAGTTTTTTAATTCTGATAGTTATGGCCTACAGCTAAAAAACAAATCTCAAAATATTAGAAGAAAATAAATTTCACTTTAATTGTATAATCATCAAACTTAAAACAAAAAGGACTTGAAAAATTTAATTCAGTGTAAATTATTAAATAATTTAAGCATCAAAACCTTATATGAGACATGCTAGTATGTGTGCTCACCAGGGCTGCATTCCTGTGCAACCAGGTTGAGAACCTCAACAGCAGCAGGACACTGCTGGATAAATTCCTCACAGAATGAGCTATCCTCCAAGAGCTGTGCCATCACCAGGCATGCCCTAAAAAGAAGGGAAAATGTTTGATTATGCAATGAAGTTGAAGCTTGACATTAAAAAAAAAGTTTCTATGATTTCCAGGTGCCCACATTTTAACTCAGTGCATATAGCATTAACATCCATACAGCATCAAGGAAAAGATGAAAAGTTGGAAAAGGCTAAAAGAAATGACTGACTCATTCAGATGTGTGAGTGTTAATTTACACTTATTTGTACTGACCTGGTTCTGATTTCAGCCAGCAAGCGTACTGCAGCCATTACCGGGCTGGATCCATCTCCTGTAGCTGGAAGAGAAGTGTGAATGGACAGACTGCCCTCCTGTGGCAGAAGCATTGACTGCACGGCTTGTACCACTTTCTCTGTGATTGAGAGCTTATAGAGGGGGAGAGCCTGTTGGGCAAGAGATACAAATGAGGTTAAAGCTGGTATTTTACTTAAAACTACAGACTGTGTATGTCCAGTTCTGATACCTCAGATCTGGGTGTGCAAAGGCGTGATATGGGTACTGTCAGGATGTCTGAGGCTTTGCAAGCTCTCCTGTACTCGCAAGAAGGGAACTTGACTGTAGCTATGCCCTCCTGCTCATTGATGGACATAACTATACCCACGCTACCCAGCACTCCTTTACCTACAACCTGCAGAGAAAAAAGAAATCACAACAAATTCGAGAATTAAAGCTTACGTGGGGAAAAGGTGAACACATTCTTAAACATTTTTGATGCAGGATGTTTATTACAGCAGTAAATCATTTTTATAGTTTCCTTGCCCCAAACTAACCTGGACTTCAGAGCCAATCTTAATAGTCTCTTTGAAGCCCCCGAGGGCGCATAGTGCAGCTACGGCCTGTCTGCCAATGGCCTGCAGCTTAGCCAGTTTCCTGCCACTGCTGCTCCCATTCTCCAGAATACTCTCAGCATACTTCCCCAGCTGAGGGATAAACATCAGGGCACGGGAGAGAACCTAACACAAGCGACATAGCAGAAAGTATTAGGTTTAATAGAAACAGCTTTCTATAAATATCACACTGATTTCATTTTGGTTAGAATGGTCAACAGTCATATGCTAAGTTACAAGTACTAATCAGCATAAGCATAAAAATGCAACAAAGTTAGACACATAATAGTTACCTTTTCTGCAGTGCTGGTCCAGATCTGTGCTGTGTTGGACTCCGGGGCAGTGAGCAGACTATGCAGCAGCGCAATAACCTCAGCAGCCATACTGTTGGCAACATGGCCACTGATGAATGGCCTTACAGGGTCCGACCTGTTCAAAGCAAATGTGAAATATGCAACAAATCCAGTTTTACCAGACAAAGACATAAATGCTGAAAAAAAATCACACGGTATGTACTGTATGTGACAATGGGAGTCATTAAATCTAATGATCAACTTAGTGTGTCTTACTTACCTGGCCAGCTCTGCATTCCTGTCCCTACACACAGCAGTCTGAGCAGTTTTCTTCTTGTCACCAGTGGTGACACCACCAGCACTTTCCTGGGCTACAGTCTCTACCGGAGGAACAACACTCACTATCAGACCAGACTGGGCCCACTTGTTGGCTTTTCTCAAGGCAGCAGAGGCCTCTTCTGTGATCACCTCACAGAAACCACTCTGTGGAAGGTTTAAAATAGTACAGCAAAGATAAGGAGGGCAATTTGAAACAAAGTTACAGAAACATGTCAGTGTTTTGTTTTTCTTAAGTAAAACTCTTACTGTACCTTTGTCATGTCTCTGTCCATTTTAACCACCTTTTCCATGTTTGCTCCAGTGCCAAGCCGAAAAGGACGTCCCTCTGAGCTGCTGCATTTTGGAGTGGATGGGAAAAAAAAAAAAATACATATTACAATAGTGCATTTCGATTGCAGGAATGTCCTGTAGGAACTAGGACCTTTTGAGGAAGACTGTGCATTTAATCGCGCAAACCAGGGTCTAAAATCAGTTCCCGGGTAACCGATCTACCCCTGCTTCATGATGGAGATACAGACGAAAGCATACAACAGATGGACCAATAACGAGGTGCAGGCCTTGCTGCTTTTTGCAAATGACAATATCTAGTGGAAATTGGAAATAGTGATATTGGCATGGTTGACTGAGTTGAACGTTGATGTTTCTATGTCTTTTCTATTTGTCATCAGCCTGATTTGCATAATCTTTCCAGGACTCTAGGCCACTGCGGAAACGAGACAAAATTGAACCACAGTCCCCTTTTAGTTACTTTTTTAATTACTTAAAGAGAAGTCCCTGAAACTGAAAGTTCCTGGTACTTTTGATCATACCAGATTTTTGCTAATGTTAACTAAAAACAAAGACATTAGGGGCATCCTCACCTGAGGAGTGGTTGTAGCACCTCATGAGATGACTGGTCCTCCCTTTTGTGTATAAAGATCGACAGCTTGCCATCAACCGCTTCTCCCTCTTCCCCAACATCATCAGACTTCAGAGCTCCTTTGGAACTGGCACGAGACAGACTAGTGTCTGGCTCTGAGGAGCTTGGAGAGAGCAGGGTCTGACAACCTAATGAACAGGAAAGAACTTAAATATTCAGAAGAAGCAGGAAAAAGTGACTTCATGACTATTTAGCTGCTCATCTAGTTTAGCATGTATCTGACACTTCAGTTGTTAATAAAAGAACATTTGTTTGCAAGGGCCACCCTCCCCCTTACACACATATTTAGAATGCACAATAGACCAACCTGGTACAACATAGTCAGCCAGCTTGGCTAGCAGTAAGGCAGCAATACGTGAGGCAGGGTCATTAGCATCCTGTTGTTCAGCATCTATAGTGTTAATGGAGTAGCTCCATGAGGGTAGGGCCACGTTACCACAGTCCTCGACACTCATTAGAGGCAGGGCAGCTCGGCATAGCTGCAGGATGATAAGTACCAGCTTTGGAGAGGGTCTCTGGTCAAGCAGCAGAGACAAAAGCTTGGAAACACAAGCTGGCTGGCTCAGGATAGCTTTCCCTATGTGGCTCCTGGAATACAAAACAAAGGAACATACAGACAGCACATTAATGAATATATATGTGCAAGTACATGACTGCAAATATATATACATAGTGTAAATAAAATGACATGATATGTTACCTAGAAAGGTCATTGAGCAGACTGAGAACATCCTGTAAGGCATCGTTACCAGCTGCCTGGTTCCCACAGCACTCTGTGGCTCTGGCCAGGTGATTGGTCAACAGACTGGAAACCTGCCGTGCCAGACCAGAGTGCACTGCATCTGTAGAAGCACCTTTAAATAGAGAAGAATATGTCACATATCATTACAATGTACTAGTAACTCTATAGTATGCATCCTTACTGTGCAGTTACTCATTTGATCGACTGATTAAAAGAAAACATATTCCCAATAATTTTAACAAGCAATTAATCATTTTATTTTGAGGGTTGCAAGTTCACATAATTTAAGAACTGGCTGCTTTCTTTGGTATTTATGATTATAAATGAAGACTTATAAATGAAATTTTTGACAAAACAAGCCATTTGAAGACATGACTTTGGGCTCTGGAAAATTATGATGAGATTATTTTACAATATTTTGATTGACAATTAAAGGTGAAAATAATAGTTTAATTGATAATAAAAATGACCATGAAATACAACCTTAAGATAAGTTCTGTATTCTGTTCAAGCATATTAGTAGTTTTTATGAATAACTACCAATATATCAGACATTTTACAGAAGAATAACATACCTTCCACCTTCTCCCACTCAATGCAGCGGTTAGCCAGCACCTGGAAAGCAGCCCAGGCCATGGTAGCCACCTTCTGCTTTTTGGTCTGCTTCTCATTGGAACTGCATTCCCTCTGACCACTTAAACTACACAGACTGTCCATAAGCTGGACAAGACCACTCCGAACTAGGCACTGCTCCTCACTCCTATCACAACAAAGGGGACAGAAGAGGGAGAGAAATCTGATGGTTTAGTAATACAGAGTAGTAACTACAAAGTGAGATATACAGTAATGCCAAATGATTTTTCTTGCCTGGTGTAGGGGATTGTGCAAAGCAAACCAATACTATTGGCACAAGCAATGGGGTAGCGAGCACATAACGACACTACAGATGTCATGGTCTCCCCGAAGGCCTCCTGCACCTGCTCTACCATTCCACCACAGGTTAGCTCCTCAATCCTGTACAGTGGGACCAAAGCATAGACTTACAGTGGTGTATTTATTTAGAGTGTTAAAGGTGTTTTCAGCTCATGTTTCTTACCTTGGGCCACCTTGCAGTACCATAGTGACAGGCCCCACCAGGTGGGTGACGCCTCCAACTCTGACAGCTGCAGTAAGCAACTCCCTCATATGAACAAGTGCCTGCTTCCGTGTGCTGCCACGTCTCCAACGTGTCTGTGCAGCAGACAGGAAACTGCTGCTTGACACCTGTAGAAATTATCAGTATAAAAGATCTTAATGTCGGACCACAATTAGACTCTCATGCAGCTATGGCAACAACCAAGTCAACTTGAAAAAAAAAAAAAGATAAATAGCCTGAGTCTTACAGCCTGATCAGGTGTAGTTCCAATGAAGGCGAAGAGCTGCCCCAGCAACACGCTGTATGTTGGTTTGTCACGGCTGTCCTCTATGGCCACAGACTGCAGCAGAGTAAATGAGCTGCTACGATGACTCGTAGGGTGGTGCCGCCTTCTAAATAGAATAAAAGTGAAGTATAATTTAAAAAAGTACATTTCCACTCATTTCATACTTGTACATACAGCCTGTCAAACACAAATTAAAAAAAAATACCTTTGGGGGGCATGTGTAAACTCCATGTCCTGGTTAGCAATCATCTCCAAGTCAGAAGGCGCAGACATGCTGCGTAGGAAGACTGGCTGCTTCACCATGGGGATCACCGCCTTGGGTTCTGACACTGACTTGGATGCTAGAAATAAATATCAAAAAGAAACAATCAAGAATAAAAACTCCCTATTTTGTTAGGTGGAAAAAAAAGACTCACAGATATAAGGCTCTCTAGCAGACATAAGTTTCTAATTGTGCTGTTTCTAACAAGCTTTTTGACTTACACAGGGAGCGGTATGAACTTCACACAAATCACCTTATTTCTACAGATCTGCTACATAAGTGCATGTGGTTTCTCCTCTTATTCTTAAGGAAAGATTTTCCATGATTCTGAGGCTGCCATGAAAACTGGAGAGGTTTTACAATGTTCTATGTCCTACAGCAGAGGTCGGCTTAAATTACTTTAGGAGGATGATCTGATCCAATGATTTTCAGATGATAAGTGGGATGATCTATGGTTAAGCTTTTCTGGTTGCTTGTACATTAACAAATCAAGGAGATGCAATTCAAAATTATTATTATTACGATTTAATTTTAGTTATTAGTTCTGTTCAGTGTGTTCTGTATACATATTTATATTTTAGTACACACACATATTTATATTATGTATATATGGTGCTCTCATATTTCCTTGTGACATATTTTTCAAACTCAAATCTAAAATTAATATAAGGCTGCTATACAATTTATTTATTAAAGTCAGAGACCTGTGTCAGTTGTGTCAACACAACTGTAAGCATACATAATAAGAACAACCATTAGTTGATATTTCAAAGCTGCATGCATTTGCAAACATAAAGGGAAAAAAATCTTGTCCAACAAGGTTCCACTTAACAACTATTCAAAAATTAGAATATACATTAAAAAATGACAAGTACTTGGACCATGTGTGCTGGTTAGGCTTCTGCAATGTGGAGCTATTGTAACGTGGAGCAACAGCTCAGTGCGGTTCATCAGGCTCTTCACCAGTGCCTTTGTTTTGGCCAGGGAGGTGCCACTTCTGAGGTGCATGGTGTTCACCTCCTGAAAGAACTTCTCCCTGTTGGTTGCACATCCAAAATGTTACTAAACAAACTGAACCCATGACAGCAGAGGTACTGTGATTTGTTGCAAAATCTCAGAAGAATTCTTAACACTCGCCTCAGTGCAAGGGCAACATTTTCCAGATCACTAAAATCCATTAGGACCTCCTTCAAGGAGCAGATTAGTTCCAGCTCCTTAATTTTGTTCTTGTACAAAAAAAAAAAAAAAAGAAAAAGGGAAAAAAAACATGAATATCAAAGTGGTATTAGTATAATATCTAGAGCAATGATTACCCAAGTGTCGGCCATGAAGGTACTGCAGGTGGGCAAGCAAGGGTTATTTACAATAAGTGTATAAAAGTTTTCAGTGTTCAATTTTGTAAATGAGTTTTACAGTTACATATTCATCAGAAAGTGATAAAACTGGGTATTCTTCATTAATATGGCCTATAAATTGCCAGTCATGTCGTGAAGTTTTATTTCCACGGGTGGGTGTGCCAACAACTGACCTTAACTTTCACCTTGCGCATGAGTGGGTAGTACTGTATTGCTATGAGTGTTCATACTAAATCTTTCTTTTTCTGGAATAAAATTTTCAGGGAAATACTTCATCTTAGTCTTGTATTTTCATCGGAGTTGAGATTTAAAGGTTGGGTGGGCTCCATAAAATGTTCTTATTTTCAAGTGGGCTGCAGCATTGTTGAGGTTGGGAATGGCTGATTTAGACAACAAGTTGTAAATTGTATGGAACAGGGTACCTCAAAGAAGTGGTAGTCATGGAAGAAAGGGGTGTTGTTCTCCAGTTTTCCCTGATGGGCCTCCTCTACCTCATTCTGCCACTTCTGTTCCAATTCTGCAACACTCTGAAGCAACACAGGAGATACACAAAGCTGACCAGAGGACCCAAATTTAGCAAAAAAAAAAAAAAAAAAAAAGGCTATCAGGCTCTGTTACTTTTTTTAAAATTTATATCATACACTCTTTTTTTGGATTACTTGTATAGTACTTATATAGGTTTTTTGTACCATTGTTCAGGTCTGGCAGGCCACCAGGCCAACATCAGGCCAAATATATATATATAAACACTTTGTGTGCACAATGTAGGAACCACTAAAAATGGATAAACGTTACTTAAAACACTTTCAAAACTTGACAGTGTAAGATACGCTCACCTGTAGCTGGCGTTCCATAGCGTTGATTTTCTTGAAAGTCTCAGCCATTATCTTACAGACCAAGTCATATTCCTCTGTGTGATCCTCACGATACTGGTAGTTGACGAGTGACTGAAGGGCATCCACCAGGCTTAGATGTTTAATGACGCAAGACACTATAACCTCCTCCATAACATCTGGCCGGATCACCTCCCTTACAGAAAAATAAGGGATTGAGTGAAAAAGTTAGAAATTTAAATTGAAAAAAAAAAAGCAATATATTTTATATTATTTTTCTTTTTTGAGAACTGAGCTGCAACAGCGAGAATAAAACGAAAATGTTGAAAATAGAAATTAAACAAAATTTCACTGGAAGAAAACAAAACCAGACAGCATGACGAAAGCCTGATGTTCAACTTAAAGCAAAATTTAGACTTTGAGAGGCTGCCGGAAAAAAATACTACCAAACAATTCTAACATAGTATTCAAAAAAACTGAAGTGGGTTCATAGAAAGTGTTGCTTTATGTTCAGTCAGCTCTTAAGACACATTTCTGAAAACCTGAATGGCAGTGCATTATAATTTTTGCAATGTTATATTTTTGACCCAAGTATAGAGATGTCACATGCACAACCTCTGAGCTGTGACAGCCAACCCGCTTACTTGATGCTCGGACGGAATTGCGGACGGGCCCTTCCAGACACCTCCCGTAGCCTTCCCATGATGCCTGGAGGGAGGCGGATACGAGGCAAGTCAAAATATGTGCCTGGCATGAGGCCTGGGGGTGGGATGAGCACATCTGTGGGGTAGGTGAACTCCCGGTCCTCTTCAATAGTAAGTGGCAGGGGTGAAGGGCTGGGCGTGAGGGCTGGTGATATTGCACCATTTGCTTCCACCTGCCACTGACACCTAAAGAAACAAATACAAAAAATTAAAAAAAAAAACCCATACACTGGAGAATGTGTAACAATTCCTAAACTGCACTACACCTTACACTACACCACAGGGGTAATCGGTATCATTGGGACACATTTTGTGATATTTTTATTTGGCTGCATCACCTTTGTAGCAGCTTAGAGCAGAGCAAATCATGACAGGCTTCCTCCTCTCTCGTCACCTCTGGGCCGTTATACAGAATGCGGAACATTGAGCAGGCCAGCACTGACAGACCCAGTGCAAGGTCTGCCAAGAAAGGCAGACCTCCAGAGACATCCTCTGTTGACTCCTGAAGAAACAACAAAATGCCATTATAGTTTAACAATGATGAATGCAGACTACCTTCTTAATACTTCTAATGCCCTAACCATTATCATCCGTTCCTGCAATGTGTGCATCCACTCCTGCTTGCACCCGCAATATAATTATTCAGGCTCATGCAACATTGATTTTGTGTCTTCTCCTCTGTGTTTTTGCTCCAACAAAAACACAGTGTTTTCGCTCCAACAAAAACACAGTGTTTTCGTGTGCAGCATTAATACAGAGTATTATATGCAATTGTATGCAATATGCTGGTCTTAATGTTCAAGAGCAGTTATAATTCATTCTACTGCAATAAAATATTCTATAGAGCAATAAGCATGACAAGTCTTGGAATAAAATACATTTTATTTATTTATGTCTTGTAGGCTGCAGGTGTTTTGCTGAGGTTGTTTTGTCTCATTTTTTGTGTCTTTTATTGCATCGATTAGGAGTGGCACTTCAGATTTCACTGTATTCTCTAAAATTACAATTAAGCCATCCAATTCTATTCAGCTGTTCTGCATTAAAATGTTACTTTGAATTTTCAGAAAAATTCCACTGGTACACACTGAAAATGTCCGCTTTTACCCACAGAATTTTAAAAACAACCAATTCCTGTAAGATTTTGGTTTGGTACCACTTAATGCAAACTTTTACCTGAGCTCTGACAGTGCAGGAGAACCCCCACATGGCTTTATCTGGGGTGTTGTGTTCGCGTCCACTCCTCATTTCAAAGGAAAATGTCACAGTATCACCTTCAACCTATGGCAGGGAACAGAAATAAAAAGGTAGCTCTCCATTCCTGTATGTACAGTATATTGCCTTAACTGTTTATGTGCAAAACAAATTATTTTACCTTCACCAGGTCTTTGGGCCATCCTGTCCCCAAAACACTGCGACTGCCATAACCAAGAGAGTTCCCTCCATACTCTGTTACTTTACGACTGTTGGTGTTCGGACCAGCATAGATAACCAACTGAAATATCAGAGGAAAACTTTTAGTTAATAACATGCTGCAACAGAGCTTTGTTGTGCTAAAGAAAAGGCACAAATTGGATGCAAGTGTTATTTGGGACAACACCTTGTCATAGTCATACTGTGAGGAGCAGCGAGAATCAAAGCGAAGGTACAAGCAGCGCGCTCCTGGAATGTGAACAGTCTCCTTGAATTTGTAATTGTCCCTCACAGGGTGAACTGTCTCTACTGTCTTCCCAGCAGCCCAAGGAGCAGGGATCTTCAGCCCAGTCAGGAAACCTGGTTCCTCCCGTTCGTCAAGGATTCTAATATCCAAGGAAAAAAACAAATAAGTATTTTCAGTTAACTGAGCTCATGACAGACAAAGCAGCTAGTACTTATGTGACTATATTGTCTTTTATAACCACGATATAAGATTTTTCTTCTTAAAATGTTAAATTGCGCAGCAAAGCAATGGTGAACACAATATACATAATCCAATGGATTTGTTGTGAAAATTTCCATAACATCCTTAAGGGGTGTCTTCAGAAAACCTACTTGTCTTCAGCAGCACAGGCCTTTGCCCCCTGCCCTAGGGGGCCACTGATCGGTTGAGGCTCTTCGGTGAAAAGTGGAGACTGAATCTTCATCAACAGAGCAGTCTAGAAAAAGGAAAACAAAAATAAATACTTTAAACAGTGACCTCTTATTTAATCTTATTTGAACTGGCAAGAAACCAACCTGACTGGTGTACAGGACCAGTTGCACCAACTGAGGCATTAGGGCATCAGCAAGAGTTAGAGTCTGCAGGTTGGGGTGCATCAAAGTGGTGAGCAACACTGGCAACAGGTGCCCAAGCATGGTGGCCTTGGTAACCTGTTCCAAACCTTTCAACCTGAGAAAAAAAACACAAAAATATAATATTAACAGCAAAATAAAAGATACTCACCCATAAATGATTTCTGCACCCTTTTTTTTAGTCTCTGACTTTAATAAATAAATTGTATAGCAGCCTTATATTAATTTTAGATTTGAGTTTGAAAAATATGTCACAAGGAAATATGAGAGCACCATATATACATAATATAAATATGTGTGTGTGTGTACTAAAATATAAATATGTATACAGAACACACTGAACAGAACTAATAACTAAAATTAAATCGTAATAATAAGGAGGCTGCAGCATTACTCCAGTTAAACTAAATCTTGTGTTTACAGACAAACAGTGCATTAGAGCCAACCAGATAAATGATGTCTTGCTTTTTATTTTGTCAGTTCCATTATGGTTTTATGTGGTAACAGGGGTTTAAAATGTAAGCACATGCAAAATAAAGTAATAAGTGGCTGCCAGATTTAAAAGGTATCCAGCAGCAACTGTAACAAGCTGAGCAAAGTGTTATTTTCTCACCCTGCAAAGGTTTTTAAAAAGATAAGGTCTAAAGTTTACCTGGTCTCTCTCTCAGGGATATCGCTGTTAATGAGAGCTGTGGTCACCTGCTGGAGGGTCTCCAGCACTTCGTCACACCCTACCAGGATTTTAGTTGCTAGGGACAGGATACTGCTTTGCATCTCCTGAGGACCACACATAGCAAAGGCCCACACTTACGTAACCACTGCCTCCAAGATTTTCAACAATCGGGTTTCTTTCATGCAACATCAAAAAGTGTACAAACATAATTTCTTAACATTTATGACTGCAGATTAAAAATGTACATATATTAGCACATTCTGAGCTGGTTGGTTTACAGTACGGACTTTCGTCACTGACCATAATCATTTGCAATATTCAGAAGAAAACACATCATCAGTTAATATAATAACATTAACTGATATCACAGAAAGGGCAATGAAAATAAACAAGTATTTGCTGCCATTAAAAATAATCTCTAGTTGCTCTGTTAGTTTTGTCGAACCATCACTGACAAACATAAAAACAGATGCTCAGAGGTAGGGGTATTTAAAGGGGATGTTTACCTGTACCTTCATTGTTTCCCCTTGTAGGGAGTTGTCACTGTCGTCACCATCATCCGGACGGATAAGAATGGTGTTACTGAGGAGGTGGTTCTGAATGGCCATGAGGTAGTGCAGACTAGGTGAGACCACCTGCAGAGAGGGAAAACCGCATGAAGTTTGTAGAAAAAGTAGTCTCACACAACATGTGATCTTGATCTTCATTCTGCTACACTAGTAACCGTACTGGCACAGTGGAGAGCAGCTTCTGGAAATCATCTCGGGCAACAGTCTGACATTTAGTAATGAGGAGGCACGATTCCCGGACTACAGTCTTGAGTATGCATTGCAGCAAGTCATCACCCAATCTGTATAAGAGACATAATTATAATATATTTACTGGAAGATTATTTAAGTTATCTAAGCCAAGATGTGACACCAGTCTATGCTTTTTTATCAAAATTTATGGAAATAGTTAAAAGAAAGCCACCTACCTGTAGTGGTCATCTTCTTCACTTCCAAATCGATTCTTCTGCAGTTGGTCTGCCAAGTTGGTGAGGATGACGTCACGAAGTTGAGACAGCCCACTGTTCCTTTCACCTGAGTGTCCCACACACATACACAGAATTTACTTAGCTGCATTCACTTCAAATTGTGGTTCCAGTTACATTAAAATGTTTTTCATAGTCACCTTCAGTTAAAACCAGCTTCAGCAGTTTGTTAAGCTCAGTCTCCCCCTGATACAACGTATTCAGGCCTGAGCTACAAAGACAGAGAGGAGATAAATAAAGGTTATGATGATTTCAGAAAACCCTTAACACTTATTTCTGTTTTACATATATGACCTACCTGATGGCCAGGCACACTTCTTTCTGAATCTCTGATCCTATATGATCTACTGGAGCCATGAGAAGCTGCCACAGTAGTAGACCTGCACGACGCACGCTCTCCCTATTCTGCTCCGACTGAGGGTTGAAAAATCTGAACACCACCTGAGAAGGCCAAACCAAAGAACAACAAAAAAAAAAAAAAAACCCTCAAAAACAAACAGTGGTTGAGTCATTCTGGGCAAAACTGGCCCCAGCTGCACCTTAAACTGACCTGGAACACAACTAAGATGCAGCGGATGATGCAAGTGTCTCCATTGACCATGGCTTTTTCCATAATGTCACAGATGCTACTAAAGTGACGGACCTCGATGGGATGTTGTTTACCAAGTAGAGCCCCTAGAGGCAGGCTATTGCTGCTAGCCGCCAGCAGGTTGAGCTGGTGGATGCACATTGCACCTACATGATGAAGCAGCTGGTTTATCACCTCACCAGTGGCCACAGTATCGTCTGTGAAAAGATAAAGTTTTGCAAATGTTCAATTGTCTGACTTTCCTATAAATGGAGGGCATCTAGTGGTTTCTGTGGATTGTTTTTAAACTTACCTTTGGGTTCCTTGATGATGTGGCTGACACCTAGCCTATGGCACACATGATGAAAGGCTTGATTCCCAGGATTGCACCACTGATCTATGTAATCACTAGAGCACGTCCAGATCAAGTTGTTCAGTGCATCATAACATGCTCCTATGAAGCCAAAGATTACAGAAATAAATGTAATTCATTTGGTGCAGCATTTTGTAGCAATCAACTTTGTCTTTTCCACATAACAGTAGAATGTGGAGAAAGTAGAGCTCACCGAGGCCTGCCACCTGGGCACCCCTGCCCAATGAACTGCCAGGAGCATCGATGAGGTCTGCGCGGCTATTGAACTGACCGTCAACCAGGTTAAAAACCAGACTGGAGGCTAATACTGACAAAAATAAATAGTTAATTAAAAAAAAAAAGAAAAAAGTGCTGGAGTTTCTTTTAGGATGAACAATGTCTATATTCAAATGTTACTTATGTTAACATCTTTAGATTCAGTTACATTCAACCACACCATCTCATAAACATGAGAAAAACAAAATAATTCAAAAACTATTGAGACAAAAACTTCAACACAATAAGATTTCTTACGTGTCTACGCTCTTACTTTTGAGAGAGGACAGGCTGCTGGTGCCACCAAACAGGGAACGTGTGGCAGAGCTCCCCGATACACCCGGAGGTGAAACCAGCATCACTAAAGAGGTTCCGCACACATACATAGGGGTTTTCCTCAGGGTTTTTAGAGGGAGGCCACAGCTAGTGTTGACAGCTATAAATGAATTAGAACAGAACTGTCACCAGAGAAGATTTTAAAACCATGAGCTACAGGAATTGCATATTGTGATTTTTTTTTGATGACTATAAAATTTTGCTACTAAATTACCAGACTGTTCCTCTTTTACAGTGTTGGTGATCGCGGAGCCCGTGAGAGCAGCTAATGTGGCAGAATGGGAGGCTCGGAAGCGTGACATTCGACTCAAGAGAAGCTCATTTAAGCATTTTGAAGATTCTCCTTCCTTGCGCATAAGAATAACCCTCTCCTGCAATATGTCTGCCACACACAACCCTGTCTGTGTCTGCACCATGGAAAGGGGAGAGAGAGAGAAATCATTAAAGATGGAAGACAGCCATAAACAAAGTACAATTAGCTGAAACTATGGTGTATGACAGGGCATGCATTACTCACAGACAGGTTAAAGACATCCATGAAGACAGAGTGGCCTTTTTGAGTCTTCTCATTGAGGCTGGCTGGGGACCAGACCCAGTATAGGTAGGTTCCATCTGAGCAGAGGTGCAGCGTGGTCATGCTGCTTCCCACTGGGAAGTGATGGGCTGGCATGGGCACAATCTGGCACACCTGAAAATGGCACAGTGACCATCACCCTTGGTTGTACTTGTTATTGGAAACTTGTGGCTGGATTTTAGTGGCTGCAGAGTATGAGAAAAGAACATTTTTATGCAGCCCTGCATATTTATGTGAATTAATTTATGTATTACTATTGTATCCTGCATTACAAGAAATGTGAGCAATGTCTTTTTTGTATGATAAAATCTGTTCAGTGTTGCATAGAGGGATGATAAAAATAATGTAAAAGGTTGACAAAAATAAGCTATATGAAAATGATGTTTAAAGTAAAATTCAAAAACATAGTGCAAAGTTTTAAGGTAGTAGAATGAGAGGACACAGTACCTGGAGGGTGAAGGGGTCAACGACCTGGCACAACTGATGAGGCTTGGCGTCAAAGGAGGAGGGACGGTGGAGGAGACGACCGCTGCTGAACACCACCCAGCCTGGCTCCAACTCTTCATTTCGACAGTACACAAAACCCCTGCACAAACACAAACACAGTGAATCTTCTGCTGTGTTCTGTACTATGTGCTATTTGAATAGTTCATGGTACTGCTTGATGGTGGGCCTTTCACTTTAAGAGGCGGCTGGCATCCTTGGATTGGATGCAAAGAGTTCTAGAGCAAAAAAGCATCACATTATCCACAAATTGATTATTTTGAAAGCATATTTGCTAGGTTTACAATTATTTTACAATATACAGTATCCATCAAGAAAAGAGTTGGTGCGCTCGTTGAAAAACACTGTAATCTGGTGGCAGCCTTTGTTTACATTTGTTTTCTCTCTCCCCTTCCTCATTTCCTGTTGGACATCCCTACATAATAAAGGCGAATTTGGCCAAAATATTGGCTCTATTTTATATGAAAAAGAAAACATCACTGTGATTGCTCATTGCTATAGTTTATGTTGCAATTGTGGCTTCTACTCAGTCTCATTTCCTTAAAAATTAAGAAAAAAGATACCATTTTTATTTCTTACATGGATATGGATATATTTCTAGTATATTACTAGAAGTAAGGATTTTACTTCTAGTATGAAATAATTCTGCTAGTACTAAAAAGAAGTAGCTAGTAGACATTCTAGCTAACACAAAAACCTTACTCTTTCCAGCATGCAAAAAACATGAACTTTGGACCCCTTGACTTCCTACAACAGATTGTGGATAGAAGCTGCCTCCTAACTACAAATTGGATAATTTGCTACCACAGCGTGGAATTGAGGTGAAGAACACATGCCCTTTTGAACTTTCTAAAAATCAACCAAATCGAATAACGATAGTTAGGGAGGATGTGACTATGTACTGCAGATACTGATTTACAAATTCCCAGGAAAATACATCATTGATAATCTGATATGAATTGGTGATGAGGGATGTTTTTAGTGTTTCTCTTCCTCTTTCTGACTTTCTCTTATCCTGAGAAAGGATATATTAATGCTGTGGATAAAGAACGGTAGGCGGGAAGGAGTGTCACATTACCTCAGTGTCCCATGTAAACCAGAGCCCAGCTTGCTGAGTCCTCTCCCAGAGGAATTAGTGGTGTAGAGATAGAGCCCATCTGTTGCTAGACAGCGCCCTAGGTCAGTGTCTGAAAGACAGAGGGACACAAACAATTCAATAAAAGTTTGATGATAGACAGATGAGATATAATCTAAACAAAATGACAGGGGAGGTATCAAAAGCATAGTAGATGAGGTACAGAGTGGAAGCACTGAATTAGAATGCCAAATAAGGTCAAAGCATCTGTTTGCTTTACTTAATTTTTAACTGTGAGGACTGTGATGCAGAGATACAGGAATCACATCTAGTGTCAGGTTACCTTAAAATGTAAATGTGTAATCTGCGCTGGGGATATATCAGCTTCCACCACACTACAAGGTCAGCTGATGGTTTGCTGCAGAGTAAACATCACTCTCCCATCCTCTGTAATAACCCTAAACCTCTCAGAGTTATAGCTCTTCTCTTTAGTCCAACATTGGCCCTAATCTCTTTACTATAAACACATATGGAGCAAAATGTGGCCCAATCAACTTGACTGGATTTCACATACTTAATGTATTACAAATGCCATTATAAATAATTTAAATGTGAACAAATAAATCAAAAAGTGGGGCAGTGTTGATGGGAAACATGATAAGCCCTACAACCTGCAAATCAGGATAGTACTCAGAAGACACAGATAATCACAACCAAGAAAAAGAACTAAATCTTCTTGTTTTCTGTTTTTTTACAAATGTATACTTGGATCACACAAATGTTTTAAATGAATTTGAACCTTTATTATCTGCCCCTCCAACAGAATTATCAGGTGTGGGTAGCATGTCCTCAAAACCCCAGGACACACTGTGTTTGCCCCCTAGAAGGCATGATGGGGAGCCAGGGCCTCCTTCCAGCAGCAACAGTCTGAAGCAGGAGAGATTCAGAGTGATTACATATTGGAAAAGTCATTACTATCTTTCAGATGAGCTGTACTCACCTGTACAGGACATCTGACACAGGAAGCTGGCCCAGATCGGTCTGTTTCTGCAGCAAGTGAACTGTGTGGATAAAGGTCTTCAGAGAACCCCTGCATAATAGTTTGGCAGATTAGTCTGGAGGCCTCAGCATAAAACACGAGAAAGTCCATTCTTACACGGTGTAAGAACTGTAAGTGGAAAAATACTGTGGAATTGAGTTTAGCTGATCTGAGGCAATGTGCTGGGAATTCAAGTGTAATCTTTTTAAACTGGAATAAAAGAATATTTTAGCTTTAGAGTGAAGCAGTGAGAATATTTTAGTCTGTGACTGCAGTGTGGAATGTTACCTATCTAACTTTGTGCAGTGTTCATTTATAGTTTTGACTCATCCAACACTGAACTATTAACTGAATAGAGACACTGAATACTCAGGAAGAAACCCGATGCCTTCTACTAAAGTGCTACTCTGGTGGCCTCTGAGGCAAAAAAGGGAGGTCTGTAACTGCAACACTGGAAAGCGTGCTCAACAACATGATGAAATTGGGCGAATTCAACTACAAATATTTACTGATCAGCCATAAAATTGACAGCATTGACAGCTGAAGTAACTAAGTTCTGCTGCCAAACGCTTGATCCTGGCATTCATGTGGATGCCATTTGACACACACCATCTGTCCCAAACACAAGACCAAGCACTCGACCTTGTAACCCACAGTACTCAAAGGAGCTACCACCAACATTCTATTGCTAGACACACAGAAACACAGGTACACCTCCAGAGGTCATGGGACTGTGTTTTGACAGGTAAAAAGCCAAGTCTGTTCCATAGATCCTAATTTTATTGTTAATCGGTCAATTGTCAATCAGATTTGGATCTGAGAAATTTTGAGGTCATATCATCAGTTTTAAGCTCTTTTTCATATTCCTTTAGCAGCTCCTGAGCAGTTTGTGTGTTGTCATAGCATGCAATGTCCTGTTGAGGGACCCACTGTCATCTGGGTATGCAGGTTAATAAAATCTTAATAGAATAAAAAAATGTAAAAATCTGGGAATTTACATTTGTGCATTACCAGTGTCACACTGTTACTAGGAAACTGCTATTGTCCAGGGAATACCTGCCAGGTGCTATGCAGGAACGTGTGTTGTAATCAGTGTTTATATATTACACGGACAGCAGACAACACAGACGAGTCATGTGTCAGTGTCCCCTTGTCCCCTTCTTCACCTCACTATGCAAACATGGCAGTCTTTTAGCTTATGTAACCCTTCCCAGAGAGTAAATTTATGAGTTGACCGAGTCACCGGTGACAGGGAGTAAAGCTGATAGCTCTTTAATTAGCTCTCAGTGTCTGTGAAAAGGCAGTGGGGCTGGATGATTCCCCCAGCAAAGAACTCTCAGCCTCAACAGAGGCTGAACAAAGAATGGATTGTTCTGGTTTTGACAAGTTAAGATCAGTTGTAACCAGCAGAAGCCAGAGTTCAAGCATATTCTGCTTTTCTCTGTGCTACGTGACAAACAGAGACAAACATTAAACCACTTAAATTCAATTTAGGTTTAACTCCTTTTGTAATGATTATAATAAACCTTTGTAGGACATTATCAGTAAAATACTCTGCCTATAAGGGTCAACACAGGGATCCAAAGTAGCAGTAACTACTGTAGCAGTTGGACATCAAGGAGAAAATGGCCTCACCTGGCACAGGCAAGAGCCACAAGTGCAGCAGCAGCATTTTCCCTCTGTCTGTGAGTGTGGAAGATCTGTCCTTGCTGTTGGCCTGACTCCTGGGCATCATCTTCCAGCCAGGAGCAGAGCAGCCCTTCCAGGCCATTGAGGCAGTCAGCAGGCTCTTTGCTGAGGCTAAGCGGCTGGCAGTCCCGAAGGCAGGCTAGCAGGACCTCTGCTGTGACTCCACAGAGCGCCGGATCACTGCGAGTCTGGGACTGCAAAAGTGGAAAGACCAGAAGCAGTCCCACCCGAGAAGTAAAAGGCGCCTGCTCAGGTTGCTGGAGCAGACCTTGTCTTTTGAGCAAGGCCAAGGTCTCCTCATCAGCCCCTCCAGTTCCCTCTCGCTCCTGCTGCTCCTCCAGAGCCAGCTGCCGTTGCGCCCCCCACAGGCCACGCAGAGCATTGAGACGATACTCCAGCAGACGCGCATAAGCATTGCTCTGATTTCCGCAGACAGCACGCAGACGCTCAGCAAGTTCAACTGGGTTCTTCGTCTCAAAAGTAAGAATCTGTGGATAGAGAATGAACAAGAGGACATTTTCCTCTTAAATTCAAATATAAAAGAAGAGCACAGCAGTGGACAATTTAAATCCAACTCACATGTACTTTGTGTGTTCTAAGTAATATCTGTTCTACTTAAACTGAGCACAAAATTTAATTCGACAGTAATTTATCAGGACATGCCTTTAAACACATTGTTTTATCGCTTATCGACTCAAGCCGAGTCAAAAGCAACCAGTTTGTTCTCACGCTGTAGAGCACTATGGGTTAAAATGCAGCTAACACTTAGGATTAAAACTAAGCCAATTATTCCGATCACGCCTATGAGTTATTGTTAGTGCTTAACAGCAACAATAGGGCAACTATGAATCATTTCCACATAACAAACCCTTGTGTCTGCAGTTCATTCCTCTGTGAAATAATGGTCAGAGATAGAAAAGCACATTTAAGATAGCTAAGCACAAGTGAAACAATGTGCTTCATGTGCACTTAGGCAGCATTTGAGAAATTGATTACACTCACGAATCATGGACTAGAAAAAAATCCATTATACCATTTAGCAGGCACAATTGTATTGATTCCATTTCAGAAATGCTACTAATGTTACAGTAACGTTCCTTAACTGGATACTGGGCCTTCTCCACCTTGCTCAGCGGAACACTGCTGCAAGTGGATAAAAATAGTTTGCATCATAACACCCACAAAAACAGCATTGTATGACCAGTCTCAGAGCTGGATTCGGAGAGCCTTTACTGCCCTCAATTAAAAGGAGGACAGACAAACAAACATGGCTGCTCTATTGAGCTTGACTTTATCCTGGGCAAGATATAACCAGACTTTGTGGGTGTCATTTGTTAAGTTTAGCAACATGAAAAAACAGGTAAAGGTCAAATTGAGTACTTACCATTCACTTTCATTACTTGGACTGCTGATTGAACAGTTGGATAAATATACTTACAGTCAAAATAAATGGCATATGGCTGAATACTAAACAAGCAATCTGCAGCTGTTACATTTCCATCAACCAAACAAAAAGAGATTATAATGTAATGAATTGTTAAACGAATGTGACTGAAATTAACATAATGTGTTGTTATTGGATTGGACAAAGGCAAATTATTACTAACTGGTCATTTATGGCACCAGTCCATCAAAGGTTATGCTACAGTTTGAATTGCGTAGTTGAGTGAATCACACTGTAAAGGTTTAATCAAAGTCAGTGTCTGCTGATGAGCAAAAAAGCCTTACACCAATCTCATATTACTCCCTGTATTAAATATTTTCTATAATGAACTGTGGAACTGTGCCAACATGCCATTTCTCTCATCATACGTCTGTGAGCTTTATATTTATCTTCAAAACAATTTGAATACTAGACTATCAATTTTGGGGGGATTTTTAACTAAAACTTATGTTGTTTTCTAGCCCAATGTATGTTGCTGGCGACCAAATAATAATATTTTCTATACAGTGAGACATTTGTGTATCCAAGCCCCAAATTTGCAAGATTACCTTTTTTTATTGTGTTGACAATTACTAGATGCAAAACACTGGAAACGAACCAATATATTGTTGTTGGGTTTTTTTTTTTATCAAGTAGAGATCCTGAATTGGTATTGCTTGATTGCAGATGTAAACTCAAGTGTTTAGTTGTCTAACATTATAACATCTTAATTTTGTTAAGGTGACTTAAAATGTAATACTAACCTTAAAAACACATGCGGCAACGGCAAAGGTAAGAGCTACATTGTGGCCAATTAGCACTGCGGCTAATGAACTTGTTAAACTGATGGAAAAAGTTAGTTTCACCTTTATAACATGGTGGTGTACCGAAATATCGGGGATGTGACAACGTGAAATCTAAATTTATGTCTGCTTAACTGTAAAGTATCCGTTATACAAGAATATACACACACGTCCGGATTAGAGATTTCGCCTTCAAAATAAAAGCAAGGTTACGTTTCCTGCACACCAAAAATCCAGCGTCCTACCAATATATTAAAATACAGAGGTCATGGTAGCATTTTTATGATCATTGCTGAGTATGACAAACTTGACAGTGTCAAAAAATCTGACTGTAACTGTAGTTTCACTGCATTAATTCCACGGACAGCATTGTATTCTTAAATTATCAAAAGCCTTTGGTTGATCATGTAACATAAACCTAGTCTACATGTTGTTACAGAACAAACTGGTCTCCACACTGCCTTTTGTAAATCTACATAAATGATGGGTATTCGGTGCAAATGGAGAAGTTCCCTGCAAAGGATTGCTACTGTACTAGCACTGAGTAAAGTTGCGGCTGCGAAACCTGACACCCGAGGTACAGGGTTTAAGTGTGAGCGCCACTTTATAAGCACATTGCGTTGTCTGAACAATAATATTAATGTAGCTATAATAAAGTTTGCACGTGCCTTTAGAATAATTCCCGTGTGCCCATAAGACTTCATTTTAGCTTTTCTACAAAATCGCATTTGAGATTAGATTGCAGTCAATGCGCGTGTGCCGTTTCAATTTTGAAAGAAATGACGGGAAATGAGTTGTCGACAATAGTTGCCTTGACAGTGGGTAAAAAAGATGTAGAGCAGGAAACTTGAAAATGTTATTTGCGAGGGTGGTGATGCGGCTTACAGTGAAAGCACAGTTTGACATTACAGGAAACAATAACACACCCTTACCGTAGCTGTAATCCACCGTTTCTATATATAACACATTGTGTCTGTGTACGCGTGTGAGAGATGGCTTTCACCCACCTCTTGCTCGGTGTCCCCCTGTTCCGACACTCCAATTTCGCTGGGCAGTTCGGCCAGGTCTGTGACTCGAATGAGTCCGTCGTGGAGGAAAATTGTCTCCTCCTTCACGGAAAGCCACTGGGACGTGTCTACAGCCCCGGAGCCCATCACTCTCTCCTCCGACAGTAATGCCAAACGGGTCGAACATTAAAATTTCAGTGGCAGAATGACAGAAACGCCCTAGCTTGTCTGCTAGCGAGCTACAATAACATCACCGCCGTTGGCGTCGCCGTTTTATTTGATGGCGGTGTCTGACGGAGCGGGTTGTAGTACTAAAACGCAAGCAAACCGAAGAAAACCAAGCGATAGATAGATAGTCGGCCCTTCTCACGTAGCATGGGTGGCCGTGTCGTGCAATCAGCGAATGCTAGCTTTCTGGTTTGCTTAGCTGGAAGCAGGGCTAACTTACCGTACGGTTCGTTATAACCTTACCGAGCAGAGTGGGCGTGACACCTAAACTAAATCCGTTATTGCACCGCACCGCTGAAACACAAATCTTCTCAGGGCGAAGACTGCACCCGTAGCGGGCACATTTCACGGTTATAATCAGAGCATAAATATCTAGGCTTCTGGCTCAGCCGGTGTGTCAGTAGCTGGAGAAAATTGGAATCAATCGGCTCTGAGTGCGACGCCATGTTTCCAAGGCCAACTAACTGTTCCCAGCATGCATCGCGGCCCAACTGTCAAGAATTCACGAGTTCATTTTACAGCAACGGCACAACTTTAGCGGCGATAAAAGGACAAGAACACATGCATTTCACAGCGAAACTGCGTATGGATGTTGGTTGCTTAAGTAAAACTGATGAAAGCATTTGCTGGATTGCTGAAATGTGAAATGAGAAATGAAGAGCCAAAGAAGTCACGAGCTACAAGTTGACACTTAGCGGTGGCGGCACGCTAATTAGCCTTTCTTGCCTTTATGTCTTTAATGTTTTTCATTTTCCATAAAAGACTTTACCCATCATCAAAAAAACAAAACAAAACGGTTACGGCAGCGCTGTAGACAAAATCAGGGGCAAAAGGAAATTAGTTTATGATAGAAAATTTAAAAAGAAAATCCCAGAGAATGCTGAATATTTTAAATAAGTGTAAAGAACACGTCCTTAAAGAGTTGAACATGTCGATAGTTGCAATGGTTTCAATAGGTAAAAAAGTGTAGGAGAAGCATGGCGCGGAATTTTGATTAAAAAAATTAATAATAATAAAGATGAAGACAATAGTATAGACGCTGATTGTCAGCATTCATATAAAGAACATTTTATCCAAACAAAGGACATTTAAACCTAAATTTTATGTCGTTTAAAGCACTTGCAAAATGGGGAAAAGGTTATAGTGTTATTCCATATGTTAGTAACACAGTGATAAATGCAGAACTAGTTTGGTTACATGTTTTACGCACTTTCTGAACTTATGTTATCGCTGATATGTAGCCTAGGTCTTATTTCATTTTCCATGTTTAATATAATTCAATAAACTGAACTTTAAGATGACTATCAAGATGTGCTCATTCTATATAGTCTCTGTGAGTATTAGAATTCTATAAATGTTAGTAGAGGTGAAGTAAAGAAAAAACAGTTGAAGTACTTCAGCATCAGATTAAAACATTTTATGGACTCAACAGCAAAAAAAAAATAATCATGAAAAAAATAGCTCACAACCATTTCCTGAAACCTGACCTCGGTGTCATCTTTTAAGACAAAAGATCTAATGAAGATTGAGTCGAATGTAACTGAACCATATTTCAAATGAATTAAAATTCAATTTCTCATACCTTATATGTGACAATGCATGTCTGCAAAAACACGGATGTAAGACAATGTAAGAACTGTAGCTTATGAAAGGATCGATGGCGTGCACATTTAACCATTTACAGTCCTCACAAAACATTCTTTAAGCAGAGATGATTAACAATGAAGTAAAATACGGTACATGCTGTGCTCCAAGATATATTCGATAATATGAGGTAGGTTTAGATCACACTTCACTAGAAAAAAATATTCTTATAGCTATAAAGTAAAACAAGAATTCATTGATGAGCTTTTGAGTCCTTTAGGTTTCCCATTACTGGCAGGCTGTGGGATGTTTTGAGAGGCAGTGTGGCCCAGATGTTATATTTTTTGCTTTCTTAATCAATATACAGTGTAACTAAAATTCTATGATCTCTGTGATCATTTGTGAAAATGCCCTTGAAACATGATTTTAAATCAATTACAAGATCCGAACAGAAACAAATGTTTTTATTATCTTTTCAGTGCATAATCTGTTGGATTGCATTCCATCATTACTATTCTTTTCATAATTTTGTTACATTTGAATTAATAGAATAGCTGCTAATATATTACAATATTCAAGGGTTTAAATTTTTCAATATTTTCAACACAGACATTCTACACTGTCAGAGACAAACAGACAATGCTGCATGAAATGTAAAGCTCATAAAATACGTTGTTGCTGCCCACAGCAGCTTATATAATCATTTCGGTTTTTCCATATTGCCAGCTTCTTTTTCCAGCCTTAGGCATCGCTTATACAGGCGCACGGGAAACCCTCTTTTTCTTTCATTGCCTGATTTTCGCACCCTGGCTGTGTCTTTTTCCTCTACCTTCTTAAGTGCCTGAAGTAGGTCAGAGGCTTTAGTGAAGGCTCGAGAACACCTAGAAAAGAGAGACTGACACAGCTGTAACCAAAATTTTTTGTGAGATAAGAGTAAAACCTTTTTCTGCTCTTGCAATCTTCCTTTGGCAGTTTAAAGCAGTTTTGAGAGACGAAATCCATCAGTACTGTGTAAGCAATGCCAGGTTTCTTCAGGCTTTCAATCAAAAGAGCCACGCTGTTAAAGTGACAAAAGCCAGCCATTTACAACCTTGGATAAAGTGGGAAGCGAAGCAGAGATGAAACAAAATGTATATGCATTTGTGAGTGACTCAGACAAGACAAAAGAAAGAGAGTGCTGCCCTTGGGGGCATGCCTCCCTACATCTTTATATCATACTGTTGATGGAAATTGGAAAGCTCTTTTTATCAATGTACTTCACAGCCGTTATTCTCACTTTGTCACTCTGTGGCAGCAGAGACACAGGTGCAATGAGTTACATGAAAGATGACTTGCTTGCATTTAAAAGTTCAAGTTTTCAGAGTAGTTTAGAACAAAGAACTATGGACCCACTCTTGTTATTGCCCCTGTTCATACTGGCCCCCCTCTCCAACATGCGTTAAGGGATGGGAGAAAAAGATCAAAGTAAAATGTATTGACCTACAACAGCAGTTATTCCAAACAATGCTCACTTAATTTGGCTAAGACTGTGGAAACCTAATAACATCCCTATCCATCCATTCATTTTCTACAGCTTATCCTGTTAGGGGTCACGGGGTGGGGGGCTGGAGCCTATCTCAGCATCTTCGGGCGAAGGCGGGGGACACCCTGGACAAGTCGCCAGTTCATCGCAGGGCTGACATACAGAGACAAACAACCATCCACACTCACATTCACACCTACGGGCAATTTAGAGTGACCAATTAACCTAACCCCCAGTTTGCATGTATTTGGACTGTGGGAGGAAGCTGGCGTACCCGGAGAGAACCCACGCAGACACAGGGAGAACATGCAAACTCCAGACAGAAAGGCCCCGACCCTGCAATCGAACCCAGGACCTCTTGCTGTAAGGTGACAGTGCTAACCACTGCACCACTGTGTCACCCTACATCCCCATCCATTATGAACTGTATAAAAGGTTTCACTCTTTGCTTATGTGCATGTGAATATGCAAATATGAGGGAAGAAAAATGAAGTACACAACCAAAGAAAATTGTTACCGGCTGGTACAGTCACAGTGGTAGACGATCTTTGATTCCATGTTCTGCAGGCCATACCTCTTCTTTAAAGGACGGATTTTGTATGCACAGTCATCTAGAAGTTTAAGGCTACCACACAGGCACAAACTCTCTGCAGAAGCGGAAGTAAACAGAAAACTGAAAAACTTCCAAACACTCACTACAAAACAATCTTACTCTACTTTTTCAGTAAGCAGCTCTCACCTGTAGGGGGCAAACCTCGAGCCCTTATCACTAGTAGCTGCATGACTCACTTTGGATTACTGTTAATAATTTTAAATAAATAGCTTCAATAGTAACATTTTGCTTATTGCCAGTTGTTGATATTTGTCATTAAATATAGAATTTAAATGATATATAGCATCAGCCTCATTTACAGTGGTTCAACAATTGACTAAGGAGGGGCTTTTTACGCTGGCATCTGCAGCTGCATACACTCACCTGTCATATTATGTAGGCCTCTCTCTGCATGTGTGTTTCGAACTTTGGTTGTACCTGTCGGTTTTTGTCTTGTGCTGTTCTGTACTAAGTGGGACTCAACTTGCTTGTGAATGGAGTCTATTGTGGCCGTTGTTGCAGAAGTTGCTGTGCTCCAAGTATTTTGGGGTTCCGTTGTCTTCTCAAATATTTCAGTTACTGTGACTTTGATCCACAGTCCATGCGTAGTTGTTGGGGGTGCAGCAGTTGTCTCCTCTGTGATAGCTGTTGGTATGTGTAGTTCCAGTGCTGGCTTATGTGTTGTAGACTCTGTGGTCCTCTGTGGTGAAACTTGGCTTGTCTGATAAGCTGATGGGCACTTGCTGGTGCTCTCATGCCTATGTGTTGGTAAGGCAAGTGAAACACTGGTTTCCATTAAATGAGTAGTATTATGTGCCCTCGGTAGAGATGGACTTTGGGTGTCTCCTCTTGGTGAGTTTTTGGTGGTACCTGTATGTTCACTATTTGTTAACCTGTTGCTGTCAGTGTTACCTCCACGTTTGCTGTTAACAGAAATTATGTTGTATGGGTGGGGAGTTTTGAAGACAGCAAACAGATCCTCTTTGGCTACTTTGCACCTATAAAGAGCATGCGTTCATGTCAAATAAAACAAGCTACAAAAAAGACACCTTTTTAAGAAAAAATATAAAGATTTTTTTTCAATTATTTAAGAAAGTGAACATTTAAGAAATTCTACACTTGTTACACTAAACTGAAGTGTTTCATGGATTTTTACTTTTTGAATTCTGAAATTTACTGTATGGCCTACAGCTCATAAAATAAAAAACACATCCCAAAACATTACACTGAATCACTGTAACATTATGGGCTATAATCATCAAAATTTAAACAAAAAAAGGCTTGAAATATTTCACTTTAAGTGTAATGAATATAGAATATATGAAAGTTTAACTTTCTGAATTAAATTACAAAAAAAAAAAAAAAAAAAAAAAAAAAAAAAAGCACTTGATTCCATTCAGATTTATTTGACTAAAAAGAGCTACATTTTTTTTATAGCTATTTGGGACATGGACTGTAATTCTTCACTTGTAATTGGTACCTTTCCTGGAAAAAGACCCACAAGACTTTCACTTGCACAGAGATCTTAGATCCCAACAAAAATGTCATTGCATCAGTGCAGAGGTGTGGCACATTGTGTCGCATGATTTTGTTAGGCATGTTGTTTCAAGTATGAGCTTTAGCAATGCTTCAAATTAACTTGTTTTATGTGGTTAAAGCTTCAAGGATTTTTATTCTACCTTTCAGTGGTGAATGAGGGAGAATTTGTGGGTAGGAAGTGGTACAGTTATTTTGTTTCCTGTTTGTTGTATGTGTGAATGGGAAAATGGTTAAAACCACAAAAAAAAACAAACAAAGAAAAAAATAACTCAAGCAGCAGTATCAGTGTTTTTCTTACATTCCCCAAGAGTGCCTCAAAGTGCATTGGTTCTGCTGTTTGAGCTCAAAGCAAGGCACCTTCAGGACATTGAAGAAGCTGGAGCCCACCAAATTAGAAATGGTATCATTCGCTGCATGAAGGCACTCCCGAAACCTGGTGAGAGTCAGGGATAGAAAGGACAAACAGCAGTCCAGTCAAAATGAGCACATGTGGTGTGTGAATTGCATTGAGAATATTTTGTCTACACCTTGTGATTTAATAGTCACCAGAGGTTCCCTGGATGCAGTGAATGCCTGCAATCCCCAGTCAGTGCAAGACTCTTGGTATGTGCATTCTGGGGCTCACCTCTGGTCACAGTCACAGTGAGAGATGGTGTAGAGTTTTCGGTTGAAGAATCCATACTTTGCCGTCAAACCAGCAATGGTGTGCTGGCAGTGGTCATGCTCACGGCAGCACCTATCTGCGCCCATAAAAAAGCCTGATAACAGGATTTAAATTCAGTCACACATCAAAAGACTCGCACTTTACTCAGAAGCAAGCCCTCCAACACCAATTACACCAAAACAAAAAGCAGAAGAGGTGCTTTTCTGACTCTTCCACCTGGAAAGAAAGCAGCACGAATCAATAATAAGATCTGAATCCTCACCTAACTGGTCGTATCGGACGGCTTTGCTTCCAGCGCCGCACCAGAGCGTCCCAGGAAACACCCAGGAGCGTTTGCTTCGACTTTTTACCTCTGACTGAGGCGCGCTGGAGGAAGAGACGCGCATGCAGGGAGCGTCCGGATCCAGCACGACGCTGATATTAAACTTCAGGGGGATTTCTAGACCCTGGCCATCGCTCGTGTCGCAAAGAGCGCGGTACCTCTCCGTCACCAACGAGTCGCTATGAACGTGGCATGAGACCAGGCGCGCATCCTCGGACCAGCGGCTGAGGTACAGGGGGTGCGCGCCCGCCGCGTCCTCCCGCAGGAACGTGATGCGCGTCAGTCCGTCACCGGCCGGAGTCCATCTGAGACATGAAGGACTACCTGGGCCGAGAGCTGTGGACACAACCCGTGACCCTAAGGCAAAAATAACTAGTGTCAGCCCCCTGTATTGCATCTCCGTATAAAGCAGATGTATAATCAATAAAGTTTGAAAGCAATGGAAATGTAAATAAATTCCTGAGAGGTCCAAATGAATTATGACAACTGGGTATTTATGCATCAAATGCATCCGTCTGTTCGGGAGGAGGGCATGTGTGGCCTCTGGGGTGAACCGGTTTCTCATTGGTCCCTGTGGTGGTTCGTTTGTAATATGATACATCTGTATTTCGTCTAAATACTCTATGTGTGGGTGTTTTCATTGGAATGCAAGTTTAACCATGTGCTTCTGTCAGTTACCTGGGTGAGTCACATCTATTCTTGTGCTGCTTCCTTGAACCTGTTGCGACAGCGTTGTCAGGCATTAGGTAACTTGCGAAAGCAGGATTTTAGCATTAATCATCCACAAAAGGAAATTTGCTGAAGGTACTGATACGACAACCATGTGTTTAAAAGACTTCATTTCAGGACGGCCATGTTAACATCAAATCGCAGGTAACGCTAAACAATTTTATATAATGTATGAAAATACAATTGTATTAAAGTAGCATTTAAATTATACTTTTGAAAAAATAGAATTAAGGTTCTATTATGACGCACACTAGGGGCTATGCCTCTCACCCAGCGAGGCTGTGAGCTGTGGGTGTGTTTTACGCTCCTGGGCTTTCTGGTGCAAGGTTGTTCCTGTTTCAGTTTCGTTTTGGAGCTGAGGAATAAAGTTTAAACTCGCATTCGTCTCCACACTATTTCATTTAGTGTGGCAGAGTCTATCCAGAGTGCCAAAAGAGCAGCACCTTGACTATGTGGAACAGGAGCTTCATTAGCGTCAATGCTAACACCTGTATTTATGCTGCTATTCCTGCCAAAATGGCTGCTGTGGAAAAGGTCTAATTTGATTTTATAGCAATGAAGCATACCAAGTCAACAGGTGGTGATATAACTGTATCTGCAAAGCCATGTTGGCCAATCAGAAGCATAGATATAATGTTATTACAATTTCCAATGCATTACCAACAATGTAAGTTTCAAAAAGTCCAGTTAGCAACGTAAACATCATTACACAAATTGCTTCATGTAAACAAAAGTGAGTGCAGAAAGTTCAAACAGGACAGATACTGTGTGGAGCCTGCCAAAAGCGATAGAGCTTTTTGACAAAAACAATGTTAAAATGTATACATTAAATTCCAAATAAAACACCAGATAGATTCTTATCACAATGTGTTTATGTTAAATAAACAAAAGCATTAAATAATTAAATAAAAGATATTCAATTTGCTCTTTATTTTTAACATTTCCATCAAATGTTCTGCCATCCCACTTTAGGCAAGAGGAAAGTTTGCGAGTGTGGGAGGACATGGACTGTGCCATAACAGGGATTATTATTATGATTAAAATGGTTTTAGTATTTAATTGCATTATTTTAATATTTAAGCTGAAGGAAATATTACTGTACATTCAGTAACTGTCAATGGCTGCATGTTTGTAAGGATAAATGGTTGGATGTGTTGAATTCATATATAATATAATATTGAATGTAATGTGTATTTCTAATTCATGTATGAGAACTGTTAGTCAATAGTTTCTATGCTCTTTTTTGAGTATATATAACATTCACATCTCTGCTAGGTTTTCTAACATTAATAACATTGTAAATGGTAAAATTACTGAACATGTAACTACCCATTTAGTGTTAGATGTTATTGACTTGACAAGTTGTAAGTTATATCAGCTAGTGGCTTTATAAAATGTTTCATGTGTCCTGCAGTAGGGACACAACTGTCCCATATTTTGAAATGCAGATTGTCTGAGTCTAATATACATTAAGACTATTATTGTGTCTACCATTTCCATTGTGGATGTGATATCCTCTTGAGGATTTCACATTGGTAATCAGTGTGGATTGGTTTTGATTCAACATTGCAATATATTCCAGATGTCTAAAATGCAAAAAATGACCCTCGCTAGTTTCAACATTTGTCAGGGTGAATCATACTCTTGTGTAGAATGCTGCCAGAAGCTGGTGTCTGGCTATGCATCATATTTGCAGCAGGTCCTAACAACAAAATGGTGCTCTACTAAGCACTAAATATGCTGGTCATGAAGAGAGTGAACGATTTTGAGTCTGCAGTAGTAATTGAAAGTGCCAAATAAAGCACGTGTAAATATTAGTTGCGATATGCCATTCATATTGTTCTTGTTTGATTTGTTTATTGTAAACAGCTGAAAGTTAGCAATGTTTGCCAATAAATCATTATTGGCAATGAGGGTGGAATGCTGTGTATCTGCTTCAACTTGTCCAACAATTTTTATACCATGATCTTCACATTGCCTCACACACGCAAGGGCTTGTTAGTTTTATTAGAGTTTATTGATCTGTGCAAACTCTTTGCAAAATCTTTACATGCACGTTATTTGCAAACATACATATTTCCAGTGCATGCACTATCTATGTACAAATACAGAGATGAACCAAGAGACATTCCACTGAACTGGCAGAGTCAAGTAGAAGACAGCTATAGGTTAAACGCATAGAGAAGCCTGCTTGAAAATAAAAACCTACTGATTATATTTTATGCTCGTCATCATCTGATGATGACTGCAGTAAGTAGGAAACCATCAGCAGTGTGTGGTGCTATGGCGGGTGTTTGACTTGCTGCCACAGGGAGGCAGAGTGGCTGCAGAGAAAACAGAAAGTATGAAATCCAGCTCAATGTGTGCTACAGATAGAGTGGGAATAGTCTTTTTTCGATGTGCTCAGTTGATTAGCAGTCTATCTTGCGGGTGCTATCCAGATTACACCATAGTTATCACAGTCATGCAGAACATGGCCTCTTGTATATAAAGTATTAACAGGAATGTAATGAGGAAAAAGTGTAAACATTAATGGAATTACATTAGCATTAATTTATTACAAAGTATATATATCTTGAACCACAAGACATTTCATGCATAGGATCATTTGTTTTCATCTTTGACGTTGGAATAACTTGCAAACAGCTGTATAAATTGAGGTCATTCCACTTTGTAGTAGTGTGCTTTCCTTAGTTTGCTGTGACATGAAAAGAGACACACACTAAAGCTGTGGATGATTGGGGTGTGGCAGAGGGTGAGTGCTCCTGCTTTGTGCAAAGGGCGCGATGGGGTAAAAGTGGGCCACGACTGCCCGAGGCACACCAGAATCACAAGCACAGTGCATGCAGGTAAAGCTGCACATACTTATGACATAACCTGCTCCGCCGTCTCTCCTCAATAAAGGAATAGTTCATCCAACTCAGTGTTGCAGCTCTCGCTCTCAGAGCGCCTATCCTCAGTCAAGGCCCTCTTCGGTCTGGGACAATTACCTAAATTGTTATTAAGACCCAACATTTACTTACAGGGGATAAAAAAATAGAAAAATGAAAAAAAAAAAGCACTAATTACAAGCCTATTCTTTACACATCCATTAAATTCAGCTTTCTCTAATATCTGTGTATTGAAAAAAATTATATTTATTTACTTATTTACTCACCATACGGTATTCATTAAATTTAATTTGCTGCCATTGGTCGTAAAAAAATTTTTTTCCATAGCAAAACTAGGTCAAAAGAGATCTGACAAATGGGAATTTGGGGGATTTTTCCTGACCTTGACCTTTGACCTATGAAGCCCAAAGTCTAATCAGTGGAAGTCACTGCTAATAGGATCTCACAGGAAAAGAAGTCTGAATGATTGATCCAAGGTTTTTCTCATTAGGCAGACTACAAACACTCAAACTGAAAGAGAAACCTCATCTGACTTTCCACCAGCATGGGGGTGAGAGAAGGTAATGTTCATATATTTTTTTCTGGCATATGAGGCTGAACGGTTCCTTCAAGGAGAGCAGGCAGATTTTGTTAAGAGCAAAACCTGTGAGAGCCCAGCCCATGTGCATTCAGTGTAAACACTACAGTAGAAAAGCTCTGAGGTGTCAGACAGAAGATGAGTAGAGGTAGCAGGAGGAAAAAGCCTTTTTTTCCTGACAATACTCACCATTAACTATTAAAGAAAGAATGGGTTATTTTTACTGTTTCTCTAATCATTTCTCCAGAATAGCTAAATAAATAAATAAAAATTCACAGCTTGATGAAGCATACATAAAACTTAATTTTTAACAAGGTGTGATATCATTTAAATCACAAATTAACAGCAACTGAGATTCAGCTAGCTCATGGTCCACTTTTAATGAATCATCTGTACATCAGATGTCTAACCTAACCTGAGCAATGTATCAGTATGTAAACATTTCTTCGTGGAAATATACAACATTTTCAGGATGGATAAAAGAGTTTGAAGGTGCAGCTGCGCATTCTCTTACATCTGTAGCTTGGCATGCATACTCAAGTGTTACACTACAGCATAGTGTAGTTGCACAAGAAATTTCAACAGAGAAATACTAAGTCAAGTCTAAGGAATATCAGTCTTGAGCTCATTTGAGGACTTAGGAGGATGTTAGTGACCTCGGATGCCATAACATATTGCTTTTTCTCATCCACTGCCAGTGCAATTCAAACTTCATTATCTTTTGTAAGGAATGCTTTGAGGTCAGTACAATTCACAACATCACTGACAGGCATGATGGTCTGACTTACCTAAATGAATATATCTCTAATTCATTCATGCCGGTATTTGTCCCACAGACAGAGTAAGTATCAGCAAAGGCAGAGAAACTGTTAATAATAGAAGAGATAAACTACATCAAGGAAGTGCTGTGTGATGATCAGATAGTGATAGAATGGATAAAACAATTAAAAAAAAGTGTGTGTGTGGGGGGGGGGTGCATCAAGAGATGAGTGCAAAACAAGTTTTAAGAAGTTGTGGTGGGGGGGTTAGCTCATGCTGTATGAGAGGCAGGAGGCAAGTGGCTAATCACTAGCTACATGATTCTCGATGTACAAGGTGTGCCAGCGCTCGATCTTCTTGTCCTTGTTCTTCAAACACTCGTACCAGTGCTTCAGCCTCTCCCCTTTGGCAGTGATACCCAGCTGGCACCCACCTGCCAGAAATGTATGAACAGTAAGTGGATCTTGGATCTTGCTTTAATCTTATCAAAGCAACAACACTTGTCAAACACATACCGATGTAGTCGTTGGACTTGCCAATGTCATAATCCCACACAGAGATATCTAAGGTCTTCTTGGCCAGTTCACTGTGTTTGATGTCATAGCTGAATTCCTGAAATTGGATAGAGACATTAATTCCTCATTTCCAAAGTGACATCCTATTTTATCCGTAGCAGTTTTTCCTAGAAAGATCATTCAATAATAAATTGAGACGTAGCTCATTTTCATGAATTGCAGCTGTTGCCCTTCAACTCTCTTACAAACCTCATTAAACTCTGGGTTTAAAGTCCTCTTCTTGATTTGTGTTTTGCACTTGCCCTTCTTCCCCATGTCAGGTTTCAGACATCTGTGAAATTTGCACAGAAGTTCATTTATGCAATTTCTAAAATCGCTCATGGTTCTGATTCTGCTCATACCTACATTTTGACATAGGGGTCTGAGTAGCCGTTAGCGTCCATGGCGGCCAGGTGAACGCAGCGCACGACACCCACAATGAGACGGTTGGTCTGGGAGCTGTACAAGAGGGACATCAGAATGCGCCCGCGCTCTTCTACACTTCCGCCGTCCTTTCCTGGCTAACACAGGAGAGAGAGCAGTGGGGACGAACAGTTCAGCGGGATTCAGGGTAAGATCTGTGTAAACTTAATAAAAGCCTTGCCTCGTCTTCGTAGAGAGAGATGCCTCTGGCTCCCCCGGCAGTTGCAGTTCTCTTCGTCTGCGAGGTGGAGGGGGATCGAGATTACAGCAGGTCAATAAGAGTTTCAGACAAGGAAAACAAAGCAATGGTTGGATTTAATTGAGTTTCGACGCACAGGGACAACTCTCTCGAGGCACACGTTGAAGTTTTTCTTCTGGTTCATCTTCAGTTTCTTTAGTGCCACTCGGGTTTCCCCTATAAACTCATTATGACCAAACTTGTCTTCATCGCAGACAGACAGCCTGTGGAATACAAAGGAGTTTCATATATCATACGGACCTACTAATCTTGAAAGGGGTCAACTGTAGGCAGAGTGCTCCAGCTGAGGCATTTAAGTTTGACTGTCAGAGTTACAGTATCCACCTGAGGGTCTTGCGCTGCATGTCTTCATCTGTCAGTCCGTGGTAGGTGAGAGTCTCATTCCACATGGGGTTGCGGGTGTTTCTCAGGGTCTTTGTGCGCAGCTTGGTGGACTGTTACACGCAACATAAATCAGGGCAAGGAAATCCAAAACTCTCCAGGTAAGTTACCACTATACGGAAGACCTCACACATCTGCATTTTGAGCTACTTTATCACAGGCTCTCCATGGCCCCATGAAACGGTCTTTCTGCAGTATAATAACACCACAATAATAATCACTGCAACCTTTATTTCTAATCAGTCATTATCTATTTGCAGACGTTCCCATGCCAGTTTTTGCATTTTTGTCCATTAAGACCACAAGGTGTCAGGATTGAGCTTACAGAAAGTCCCCTGATCAGTGCGTCTAAAATCACCACCCTTCAATACTTCTTTCCCGGACATTTAGGTAATTAATCTTTTTAACGCTCTAAGAGCGTAATGCAGGAATGGTGCATCTTTTACCTTACTGGCTCCTGGCAGCAGATGAAGCTTGACATAAGGATCTGCCAGTCCGTTTGAGTCCATGGGCTTCAGTCCCTGAGTAAATATGGAGCATGTGAGTCCATCACATCCTCAAGCAGAGCAGAGAGCAGTTAAGCCAAAATGCCATTCAGCAGCTTTTTAACAGGAACCACTTGGTTGTAATTGTCCAAATGTGTTAGACGGTGTGATGGGCAGGGGTACCTTCGCTTTGAGGATGCTGCAGTGGAGGCTGTTGCTTTCCTGATCATAGTGAAGACTGAACTCTAGAGAGCCCAGAGTGGCTAAAAGAGAGTCCAACCAGTCATTACATTAGACCACAGAGAGACAGCAAGTCTGCTTTGGATTAATCAAGAGTACAAATACAGGAGGTGCCAACATTTGACTCGGCATAACATGCCATTTACGGCTGAGGCTGATAGGAACGCAATGTAAGCATAAATCAAAGTAATAAAGAAAATTAAATTGTGATCTGATGATGGCTCTAGCTACAACAGTTCCGGACAATTCATGCTGAGGAACAGAGGGGAAGAAAATATGGCAATGTATGCAATTGTGTCTACTCATGAGCAACTGATGGACAATGACATTTACACTAGCCAAACAACTTACAAAAACAAGCAGCATTAATTCATCCAACTATATTTTATGATTAGATATTTTTATGTTTTTCAAAAACACACACTAGAAAAGATTAGAATTTGGGGTTATCAGGTTATGCCACATCATCTACTACAAGTGGATGACATAAGAGCTCCCCACAAGTGAAACATCTTGATTGCTTGATTGATAGGTGGGCTGCAGTATAGGTCATAAATACTTCAATTTCAGTTTGTGTCCCATGTTCAACTGTTAATTTTAATAATTTAGAATAAAGCAGTATGCTGTGCCCAAATTTTCTATTAGTCTTAGAGTACATTACATGTCGAGCCTTTGGGACATTTAGATAAATAATGCTGAAGATGTTATTAACGCTATTCGTGTCAACACCACATGCTCCCTAACCAATCTCACCATCATCTGCGATACGGAGAACAGACGCATGCAGCCAGTGTTATTTCTGCCATTTTCATTCCCAGCACAGGGGACTGGGCCAAACACTAGGGGAATCTATATCCTGTTAGCCTTTGTCATATCTCAAATTATTCGCAGACCTCAATAAAATGAATTACACCCAATCCACCAGAGAATGAATAAAGGCCATTTGACGCCGCAGGGGCGGAACATGAATGGTGTGGCACCATTCTCGTCATTAAAATAGGATATTTGAAAAATCTAAAAAAAAAAAAAAAGGTACAATTATACAACTTATGCATCACTATTGATTTAGTGACTCTCATCTTGATTCACATCCTTCGTTGCTTTAGTTCCTCGGATATTGATTATCGTGCTTCAATAAAAAACATCGCTTATCGTTTGTCATTTTCTATTCAGCTCAATAGATGCTGCCTGGATGATACTTGCTGCCTGCTTGGACTACGTAAAGTAACGTAAATGCGTTAATGCGTAGATGCCCAATACTTTTTAGCGTGGGATAAAATGTCGGTATATATATTTAACAAATAAATATATAATACAGGCCATTTGCCTAAAATGAGTAAAAAGAAATCACTTACATCAAACTCTGCATGAGATGAAATTAAATTCACAAGCCACCGTATAGTGCGAGAAGAGCGAGCAGAGGGTGTACTCACTGGCTTCATCAGAGTCATAGTCATTTGCTTCTTCTTCCTCCTCAGCTGGAGGTGGTTGCTGCCGGGCGGGAGGAGCACTGTAGGCAGAGGGCTGCCTCCGCTCCTCTCTTGCTGCAGGAGCTGCACCAGAGGAGTAAGGCCCTCCATCTCCTGCTGCTGGACCTATAACCACATTAAGTCGTCTGAGACTGCACTGCGGATGGAGTGTTTGTTTAACTTGAGACTATTTATAAAGACAAAAGCAAAGGATTATGTTAAACTGTTTCTCACCCTGTTGGGCCAGTGAGGCTAATGCAGCAGGCGGTGGTCTGGAGCTCTGAACGGGCACCATTTTCTTCATCACCACTGGGCTGCCCTGTCCTGCCTCTTCTGGGCCAGCCCCCCCTGTGGCCATGCGTGGAAATGATGGTTTGGGGGTCAAAGGTGGATAACGAGCACCGCCCTGTGGCTCGGGTCCTGAATATAAGCATGGAAAGCACAATACAGTAAACACACATTCTATACTTAAGGGAGACATGCATAATCAGACCACTTCAGGTTCCTACTGCAGTGGAATCTGTAATACTCCCAAGTCTCTCTGGATTCTTATGATGTTGCAGCTTTTTCGATGCAAAGGCATTGACCTACATATGCTGCAACAAGCTGTGGCAGCTGACTACTGTACATGCAGCATCTATATGATCTGCCTGGGTAGTCCTGCTACCCCTCCCTGATAGGGACATTGCATTGCTCAGGTAGTCATGCTGATTAAGCGCAAAATGATACTCTGTGACCCAGCATGCCAGCACCACCTGGAGGCTCATGCCAAGTCACAGCACACGCCCTCCGACAGATTAATTGAGCTTTTGCCTGCCCCTCCTCTGCAAGAATCAGCAGTGCCGCTAAGTTTGGGAGATAAAAAGGTTTGATGGTCTGGCAAAGAGCAGGGAGAGGCAGGTTCACAAGAGGACTCGTGCAGATGCTGATCTAAAGAGACTGAGGAGTTGGACTGTAATTAATCCAAATTACACATACATCTCCCTAGGGTTTGTTTTGACTTTTCTACTTATCTTGCCAGAGTTGTAGTAACACAAAAGAAGAAATTTTCTGCAGAAACAGCAACAAATATATTGGTGGCCCAAACTGGGGCTGAATTTTAGGTACCAGCTGACATTGAATGTAGATTTGTAGTATTTTGTTGGACAGAGACCAAAAATATTTAACCAGCCAGCTGCTGGGGGGAAAGTGCCATTTGTGAGTTCTCCACTTCCCACGCAATACTATGAGCCATGACTCCAGTCACAGGTTATCGATGCTTGATTTTTCATTCATCATTTGCATCTGGACCGTTGAAACAAAGCCGACTAATGTTAACGAGACCCTTCTGTGGTGTAATATGAGGAGAAGTTAAGGACAAATGTGTTCGGGCTTCCACTGACTCAGCATTTGTTGAAATAATAATAACAATCAAATAAGCCAGATCAATCAAACAGATCAATCAAAAATGGGTGAAAAGATCTGACAATCATTAGGCCTGACAAAAGACTGCAGATTAAAGCTGAAGGGGCAGATTTTGGCTGTGTCTACCTGGTGCTGGTGGTTGGGTTACTGCCTCCTTGATCTCAGAGGGCGGGGGACCCCGGGGCTCTGCTGCTGCATCCTGGGCAGCCGTTTCTTTTGGTTTAGATAACGGCATGGGCGATGGTAGGTAATGCTTCGGAAAACCTTTGAAGAACCAGGCACCAGACCTCTTCCACACCTGAGAAGAAATGTGTCACAGGTCTTTCAACACATTCTGATTCTTTAATTCATTCACAGGTGTAAAGCACTCACCTCTCGTTGTTCCCTGCAGATCTTGCACAGCCACACCGCACGTGGCCGACTGCTACACTGTGTACCACATTTGGTACACATGTTCTATATGATAGGAGAAAATAAAGAGATTACCAGCTCATAGTCCCTGATCTTTAATGTTTTCTCACTTGTCGTGAGAATTGCAGCAGAGGATTGTGCCCCACTTACCTTTTTGCAGTCCTCACACACCACTGAGCTGACCCCAGGTGAGCCCAGCTGCTCCCTACACAGCAAACAGCGAGAGATTCCATCCCCACACACAGTCTTCTTCATGTCATCCAGGCGGTTTATCAAGCGCCTGCAGCAGCACAAGGTCACACCTTCCTTAAAATGTCACTGTTAATTGTCCCATGTGTCCATGTTTGTCAGCAGATTTGGCGCTTTTTGTTCTCATGTTGGAGAAACCACTGTAGCGTTTTTACAAATCTCTCACCCAATTCTCTCCTGCTCCATGGCCTCCATTTTCTCAGCACGGGCAATCACACCGTTTATAATCTCTTTCTCTTCATCTGTAAGGTCTGGACCAGGCCTAGGGCCTGGCTGAAGGGTCCAGTTGCCGCTGTCAGCCAAACAAATATTACAGTTTACACTGCTGCTATGACTTACAAAATCATATGCTAGTATAATCAACATATCTGCAATGGGGATACAATTAAGGGAACAAATGAATGGATTATTTACATCAACACATTACATTGCTTTCTGAATAGTTACAAACATGGTGCAGATAAGAGAGGAGTTTGGCTACTTACTGCTCTTTATCACTGTGTCACAGATCAAACATCAGTGGGAAATAAGGAAAATAAAGGTGAGCTCAGCGTAGGGTTTTTACACTTTAAACAAATGCTGAAAAATGTTCTGACAATCATGCTCACCTCGCATGCATGCTTCTCTGTCTGTCGTTGGACGCCCAGCGATTCGAGCTGTTACTGATCACTGTGTCCGTCATGCTGCAGTTTCACAAACTGTGGGTGGAGACAGAAGAAGACAGACAGCGATGAATTTAGCTGAAACAGTCAAAACATCTGACACTTTTTCTGAAATGAGCTCCTAATTTGAGTGGGGATTTATAGCCACAGGTAAGAGGCAGAATCAGACCTCATTAAAGTCATGACTAGATTCTGATTTATGAGCAATTTATGTCTCTCGAGACCACACTTTTAGCTATCCACCATCTTTATCTCGTGCAGAACCGATTTAAACTGCCACAAGGGCAGAAGGACATTTCATACAAATATGTGAACTGGGACATTTCTGACCTTAATGTTGGCAAGTCACCAGCTACACTTCTCCTAGTTGCCACACAGTGATGTAGGGCTAAGTAAAACATAGCCCATCCTAGACCTTGCATCCTAACTGTTAACCTGGGTTTGAAGTGGCAGCTTGTATAAAGAAGTACAGCAAACAGAATTAATAACAACCCCTCACACCCACTGCGCATAACATTTACGCTTCTATCCTCATGGGAGACATTATAGTGTACAAATGGCTGATAAAAGTATCTACAGGAGTTCCAATGTCTCAAGTGCTATAAAGGTAATAAAATACACTTGGACCGACACCTACGGCTATGAGGGTGGTACTCCTGAGGCTTGTTGAAGTTTTTGCACAGTAGCCTAAATTTGACATATACATATATCTGCAGACGTAGCCTAGACAATGACATTTTCAAAATTGTAATTAGGGACTGCCATAAGCAATATAAACAATAAATTAAATAAATACAAATCAGTTGTCATTTTCTGAAAACCACCTATCCCCCTGTATCTAATTGCTCCCAATGAATTTACACATCAAGTCTGTAACGGCAACAAGGTCATCAAAGGCAATGTAAGCACATTTCCGGGTGCCAAATTTATAGCCTAGTCATTACCATCATCTCTTGCCATGCCAGTTTAATCAAACCCTTTCCACGGACATATTCAAACAGCAAGAACGCAGGAAGCACAGATATTAACAAACACACCAGAGCTGTAAAATACGAGTGTAAACCATGCGGCGTGTTAGTGGTTCTGACAGCGGTGGCGTCGTGAAGAGCTGCAAAGGGAATGGTTGACAAAGTGAGCCCTGCTGTACATTAGCAACCACAGTGAAATGACGCAAAGTGTAGTGCTGTGTCGGTCGAATAGGCTAAATCTATATGTTTTCTCCAAAATGGGAGGAGGGAAGACCACTTATGTTTAAGAAAACTGTAAGAAAGTCTTCCAGTTTATGACTTAACATCTATCATAGGAACAGATGGTTGCATACAGCAGAAGCAACTCAATTATGCTATGATGCAAGCAGAGGAGGAGGAGGAGGTGTTTTTGTACTGACAAGAATGACTAAGGGTCTTTTGTCCCCAGCTTTTCTGATTGTTCACAGCAGTCCAAAGAGATTTCTATGTGTTTACAGTTCTCGACTACTTCCGCTCTTTGTCCAGGGATGCTGGTGGGACTGGGAGTGGGGTGAAATGTCTGGGGAAGCAGATTGTAAGATCTGCAGGATGTTATCGTCCCTCTGTGGAGGGAGGTCAGGGCTAGATTTGTAATGCAGATAGGATGGTGGTGTAACGAGAATATTCAAAGTACACGATGACAGCTAAGCTTTGCAGTGCACTGTACATGGTGCAAAAAACAGAGTCAGAACATAGCTTAGTGCTAATGATGACAGAGGGAGTGCGTGTTTTGTCAGCTCTGTCAACATAAGACACAGCAGCAATGTCATTTAATCTCAGAGTGACACGTTAAAGATGATCTCAGCAGCAATCACTGAGGTGAGTGACAACGAGCAAGTCTGCCCAGTCTGAATGTGTTCATAACCCTCTGCAACCGACTTAGAGCTGCTTCGAGTCTCAAGCAGGCAATACAGAGAGCGATGCTGCAGCAGCCACGTGCCAGAGGACACAGCTGTGTTTCTCCTGAGGGGAAGTACCAACAGTCACAGAGGTCCACCTTTAAAAAAGGAGCAACAAGAGGAAGTCTCTCTGCTGCCTCAGATGTAAAGAATTGGGAAGGTGCAGGGTGAGGGGAGTAATAAATTGGCAGAATACGGCAAGGGATGCATAATGATACAGCTAAAATGGAAATCAATAGGTTTCACTTGTGTTCAGCTTTTCACATCATTAAAACCCAACAATGTAAAACCTTGCAGAAAGTAGACAGGTAGAGAAAGATAGGGGTGTGTCACTACCTCCCTCGCCGAGCAGCTCGAATTGTGCTGCATAACGTCATTTCACATACCTTTTGAGTTCTAATCTGTTGTTGCTCTGCCTGCAGGATTCACAGAGTAACAACAAATTTGCAGTGCTATCAATAGACTCTCTGGGTGTGGGCCTCCCTCTGATGCTGCATCCAGCCAACAGTGGAAACACATCCCTCAGGGAGTGATTGTCTTTTTCCACTTTTTGGGATCGGTCTGACAGATCAGGCATCACTTCCACTGTGCAATATAGATATTTTAAACACTGGAGCTGTCCTACACTTGCCGCTTTAAGCTTAAGTCCAAAATGAGTGTTCTAGAGAGGAGGATAGAGAGATGAGAGGGGGAATTCAAGCTTAGACTGAGTATATTCAATGATTCCAATGGTGGGGATTGATGTTACCGCATCACCAAAGTGGACTGCTGAAAATTCAATTAGCATTCAGCAGATGGTCTAAGGGCTTGTACGTACGCTTTTCTCATTAAGAACTGTCAGTATAGGTTTTGCTGCGTCAGGCATAGAAGAGTGTAGCGTAGTTTCAATTAATGTACATGTCAAAGGTTGTTTACAACACATGCGTTTAAATGAAAGATACTTGAGGACGGTTTGTCACGTCCAAAGCGTCATTGTGATCCTTCATTATTCGGCAGTTATGAAATCATTGTGACCCTCAAACTATCATCCTGTTCATTGTTGATGTTATAAATGCAACTAATCTGCATCATCTGATGACTCGGTGCAACATTCACCTTGTTTTCCTCCCATATAAGATGACTCAGGCAGGTGGTGGATTCGTCTCTAAGGAGCACAAAGCGTCTGTAACGTTCCTAACATAAGAAGTGGCAGCCTACAAAATGATGCCATGAACCATGCGAAGCAGACACACACACACACACACACACACACACACACACACACACACACACACAAATAGTAACCGGTCATGTGTGAGGTGATGACAACAGAGGGAGAACACTGAATCAAGTTCGTCATCTGCCCGATCAGAATCAGTCATCCACCTTGCAGGATCTCTTCTGTACTGAATTTCATATAGGGGGGGAGGTGACAAATTTGGAAACCTGTCTGTCCTTCTGGGGTCTGAGTGGGGCAGTCAATACAAACCTGCATCTGTACAACTTCAGCGATGCTTGCACACGCAACTCCCAGAGCGCACCCTGCACATTCACCATCCATTTTTAGAAACACAGCCATGCATTGTACAGCATGTGTAACTACCTTTAAGTCCTATCAGGCACTTGCACGGATGAATGTGGTTATGTGCCTTTGAAAAGCAGGTGTATGAGTCATTACTGCAGAACAGGCGAATGGGCTAAAAGCACCTTGTGATGACAGAACAGACTTTATTTTCAAGGTGTTGGTGCGAGCTGAAACAACTGAACTGAGAGGAAGCAAGCAGGAAGACTGACAGTGAGAGAATAGGGCATTGATGGATTGATCTAACATGGGTCATTATGGATACAACTCTGAGAGCTTAAATGGGGCGGAGCGTCAGAGGGAAGGAAGTCGTCACAGTTTTACTAAGATCAGCAAAACAATACACTAACACAAAGGCTTTACTTTTATTTGTATGATACAGTCAAGAAATGTGTGTAAAAAAAAAAATCACTCCAATTTTCCGTTTTGAATTTACTTATTCTTTGGTGCTGTGTCTGGTTGGTTTGGTGCTTTATCTTGGCTTAAATTTTGATACTTTTTTCCTGAACGGCCGCATTTTTTTTAAACATAATTTGACAGTGGCTAATTGCATTACAAAGAAAAAGGACAGTCATCTAGTAAATTTTCAAGACATGATCTGTCAAACTGATTTTTCTACACCCCTCTATGTGTCCTATTTTGTAAAGGTATTGAATATGATAGCATATGAAAGGCTATGTAGTACTACACTTGAATTCCAGGACAACAATTCCCTCGCCATCCTCCAAGAAGGACATGTCTAAAATGGGTTAATGAGAATTGGAGATCAATGCAAAGACCCTCAATTGGCTTCACTTTAATTTATCTTTCATCAGGCCTCCATTTGGATGTTAATGCCGTCGGGGTAAAACTTATGTATAATGGAAATCGCCTGAAAGCTATGCCGTAACCACCACCTAATCATTCACCAACCACACTCACCATGGCCAAGGCAGCGTCCATGTGGGCACAGATCAGCTCTTTTCCGCCAAAACATTTTCCAACGCGCTGATGCACATGCCAGAGTTGATACGCAAGTCATTGCAGCATAGCCAACCTAGCAATAACTTAATAATCCTGGTGAAACCAGACACTCTATATTCAGGTTGCTGTCACAGTTTGTATTTTGTCAGCTATAACACACTGTGTCTTTTTCTATTAAAGACCCAGTAACCTTTGCGGCAAATACATGATTTTTCACAGTGCTGCAAGAAAAGAACGTCATCACTAGGCTTCTACTGCTTTGTGTATGCATCATTTTTAATGCTATGAACAATATCATGTAGCACTAGAATCATTCATCTACAAAAAAAAATGTATGTTGGATGTACAAAAATGTGAAGAAAATACTCTAAAATGCATGTGCGTATATTTTCAATTTAAATGTTAAAACTGCAAATGACAAAAGACAAGAAGAAAAATATTTTACTTTTTACTCATTTTTCTTCCCTTACCATCTGGCCTGGCGGATTGTTTTATGTATTATGAAACGGAAAACAGCCTGAGATCCTCAGACAGGAGAGTCTTGGCCGCGCTACAGTTTCGACTCAACTCCCCTGGTAATCTGGATCATCACGCCAGAGCAGGAAAAACTGAAAAAAATGAAAATTCATAACCATGAATAAAGAGAGCCAACCAGAAGGCAAATTTACCAATTTAGAGCCATCTATAGATGTTGACCAAAACATTTTAAAAAACATTACCTGACTGGTAATGTTTTTTTGGTTTTTTTACCAGTTTTTTACTGGTAATGACTCACAAAAAGTTTTCAAGTCATCATAAAGTACAACTAGTTGCTCCTTCACATGGAGACATGTGGCTTGTGGTTTTAATTTCAGTGAGAAATTAAAGGTCTGAATAGATAGTTTCCATTGACACTAAAACATCCAGTTATGTAACCGGTACCAAGGGTTTAGGGTTTTTTCTCAGCACAGGGGAGGAAAAGGTGGCCACCTGGGAGTCCACCCAGAAAATTTCAAGCGTCAAACATGTCCCACATTCTGTTGAATGTAACATGATCTCATTGGATGGTGTTCCACGTGTCATTTCCCACATTTTAATCGTTTAATGTTTCATGTAAAGTCCCCAACATTTTTTGATATGTAATAGTTATTTTCTTTGTCATGTGACATCTGTCAATCATTGCAAACAGGGGTCACATTACCATGGCAACGTTTAGGAATAAAACTACTTGGTTAGATTTAGGAAAAAATAGTTGCACTACACATGTGATCATTTAAACATGAAATGCATGATTCAAGTTAAAAAACAGTATGTAAGTTGGGTTTTTTTTTGTCTATGACAGTGGTACCTACAATTCAGATATTTTTGTTTTTTTATATGGATGGCAGTAAGTGACGGGAGGTTAGGCTAATTGGTTACTCTAAATTTCCCATAGGTGTGAATGTGAGTGTGGATGGTTGTTTGTCTCTGAATGTCAGCCGTGCGATGAACTGACGACTCCTCCAGGGTGTACCCCGCCTACGCAGACAATGCACATAATGTTAAGGGATATTGTAGGCCAATTGTTTGTCAAAAAAAACAGCATTTATTTTAGAATAGTTCTGTTATTTATTAATTATCCAATACTGGCAACTTCTTTTTATGGAATTCACAAACGGTGATTGGTGGTTTGGTGTTGGATGGTACAGGGACAGTGATAAATAGAGATCACAACATCATCATTTGGTCCAGTCTAACACTAACATACTGGGCATGTTGAGTGAGTGGGGAAACCAGGTAGGAAGGACCAAAAAAAAAATAAACATGAGGTAGCCACCCACTCCCAGTTGTATAGCATCCAACCCCATAAAGGGACTGTCAGATTCCCACTTACTGTAGCAGCACAATGAGGCCTGGACCTGGGCATGATTGTAAAGCACTGTACCAAGAAGCTGTCCGCTACAGACAGAAAACGTCACTCAGCATTTTCAATTATTTACAACGCCTACCCCTTCACTCTGTGGAAGTTCCCTCTTTAAGGCATCAGTGCATGCTTTTAGTACTTGGATTTATATAAGAAATCATGTGCACTACAGTGGAAAAAGATCCAGAGGGTCAGACAAATTACTGAACAATAGTTTGGGAAATAGTAAAGATGTTGCTTAGGTCTTAGGTCTGTGGCAACGACAAATTATCCATGTTTTCAGTCAGACAACAGAATTGATATGGACCATCTGTGGGACCATCTGTGAGGGCTCTTCATCTCTCAAATGTGAGAGTGTTGCACCAAATACACACAACTATCCTCTTGGCAGGCACGGATCCAGGCCCCGTGTTGCTAGAGAGCAAACAGGAAAGACCATCCAGTGACCGACAAGCTACCGTGTGGTTGTCCTGCTATCATTGCTGGCCCTACCAACAGTACAAAACCTGGGCAGACACTGTGAATTTCATTCTTAAAAGCAGCACAGAACACACACAATTAGGGCGATTGTACACCCATTTAATAATCATGCTCAAGTTTAGTAGCAAAATGTCTTCTGACCAAGATTTTCTCAGACATTTTGATGTAATTCAGAGACTTCTTTCAACCTGGCCTTATTTTAGAATTAAGGAGGTAAGTGACTGTCACACACGGAGCACTGAATTAATTGTACTCTGGGCAGAGCCCACAGTAAGTCTCAAATTTACTCTGTCTGATGGTGATTCATCTATGTATGCCCCTGAGGCAAGAGGTGGGACTTCAAGAACTGGATGCTGGTGCAGTGGCCAGTCATGCTCCTTCAATTTCCATTTTATCTCCGGGAAACAAGTACAAGCAGACAGGGGCATTAAATCAGAGAGAGTAAAGGACCGCTGTATTATTTATTGCTCACTAACTAGAAGTGACCAAAAGCTGGTGGTCTGTTGAAATAAACTACAAGGTTCTTAACATGTAAAGGAAGATGTCCTGATCCCTTATTGATCCCTCTGGGCGATGGCCAGGATTATGTGTTCTTTGCTGATGTGCTTTGAAGATTTGGCTCAGTTAAGATGGATAATCTGGCCCTCCCCCTGTACCACTCACAGACTAGGAGGTGCAACTAGCATTTACAATGCCCCGGGGTGTTTTAAGTGGATTTCTGTTTGCAAACGAGAGTCTTTTCTGGTTTGGAAACACTGCGGCACTAGACTGAGCCTTGGCCCAGTTTGGCCCAGACTTATCCTCTTTAGGATTTTTACAACCTTGATCTCTTGGGGGAACTTTACTTAAAGGCCATTTTAATTACATCTGTCTTCTGCAATATGCCTCAGTATTTAGGCAGATGTAATCACCAGTTTCAGAGAGGCAGGGGAATCGATTTCTCATCCACTGCTCTTATGAGAATTATAAGACAAAGCCACTCCCTTCTGAAGCTCAGCCACAAACGGCAGAAAGGTGTCTCTCACACGAAAAATGTAGAAAAGCACGCTTGGCGCATATTTAGAGGATAAGACTTGATTTGGGTTCTTAGCTACATATATGGGCTGTGAAAAGCTCAGAGGAACATGGAGTCATGCACCTTTACCAACTGTGTCCATGGTAACGGCAAGATCAGAAGACGAGAATCAGAATGATTACATGCCGTGTGTGTTTGTGTGTGTGTCAGCCTGTGTGTTAGTAGTAGAATGTACCTGTGCCATGACGAATGGTCACTGTTGAAGTAACAGTATCAGTAAATCTTCCCTCATTATACTGATTGTGTCACAGTCTGCCAGAAATGATGCTCGCCTTGTTTGGATTTCACCGTCACAGTAGAAAAGAGCACGGTGAGAGAAGAAGACAAGCTAAAGACATGGGATGATGGGTACAGTCGCCTCGTATCCCTCATCTTTAAATAATGCAGACAGTGTGCAGAGCACTCCATCTTTTTTCTTTCACCTTTTCACTAACACCCTCTCCTTTTCTTTCTGATTCATGTGATATGTCCAAAGAGACCATTTTTCAATATGGCACACAGGGGAAAGAGGTATGAGCATTAGAGTGTCGTCCAATGGCTACTATGGGTGCTCCTGTGAGAGGAGGCAGCTGCAGATATCTCCGACTGTTCATTCAGGCTTTTCACCCCTCCCCCATTTAATCCCAATGCTTCTGGTCTGTAGGCGGAGTTGGAGATGGTGGAAGCAGGAGGCAGATTCCCAGCTTCTTTTTTCCTCTTTCCTCCTCCTTTATTTAGGCCGGAAGCAATGAACCAGTTCAGTCTAATAGGTGTGTTTACAACAAGCACTGCTCTGTCTCACAAAGTGTACCAATCTGCAGGTGCCAGGCGAGGAAATGTCACAAGAAGTAGGCGACTGAGTCACCTGCCCTGTGGCAAAGCTGGAGTCCAGAGCTGCCCTGCCTACATCAGCATTTGGCATGTGGCATTGCTGATGGTTTCCTCCCAGTCTGCAGGCACATCGCGCCCCAGTGTGCGCTCCTAAAAATCCTGCAGCAACACCCAGGGACCGCAAACACACAATCTCCCACCAGACCTACCAGGTCTGTTTTCTTGAATCTGATTTGCAACAAGCAAGCACCCGTGATGCAAGAGAGCAGTCATACACTACAAATTAGAATTTTTAGAAAAGCCTGTAGAGCTATACTTGGAGTTGTATCTATCAGCCATTCATGGGTACACGATCAAAACACCAACGCATGCTATAGTAAATCCAATACAACAATTCAAAATAAGAGGGCAATCGGCTGTCTTAACACCTCTGCGTGGATGACAGGGGCATTCTGCTGCAGAGCAAAGGTTTCAGTTTCTACTAAAACAAAGAAAATGTAATGTAGGAAATGTAAATGTTCGTTTACATAATTCACACCTCCCATAGATTAATTAGCAGCAGCTCCCTGCATGCTGTCACACTGCACTAATTCATATGTTACCATTTTCTTTCATAACAGTAGGTGCCCCATGAAGGCAAAAAAAAAAAAAAAAGTGCATTATCAAATTAACAGATAGGGGCAATAAAACGTGTCTCCTCTCTCCTGTGAATGGAGTGCTGTATTCATTCAACTTGTAAATGAGATATTCTGATGCACCGGCTGTAATAACCCCACATTGATTTTAGGTTGAGGATAAAAATCCTTCGAAAGAGAGATCATTCAACATACCTGAGAATCTGGCCCCGCTCTCCTCCCTCTTCCTCTTTCAGGGAGCTGTCAGGGAGTGATGCGGACTAAATTTCTGTGCGGCGCTCGGATCCGACCACAGAGTCAGACATTGCGCATGGTGGCTGTCACCAAAACCCCTGCGTCCTCTTTTTTTTTTTTCTTCTTACCACTGTTGCCTGGAGGAGTAGTCTGTTGCTAGAGGCACAGCTGACATCCACGGTGCGTGGGAACTCGTCTTCAGCCCTGCGTGGAAGATGGAAAGCCCTTGGTACCCTGGGAAGGAAACCCCTGGATCTAGTGTTCTGAAGTGATAACATTAACTGGACCGTCACCACCCGATGTGATTGTCTATATAACATGGTGTCTGAATTTGTCTCATCATCATTTGTGCAGCCCCATAGTAAAGATTGTAAGTCGTATGGAATAATCTGCTACTCCAATTTATTTTAACATGAACATTACAACAATATCATAATTTATTTTCATTGTTAGTTGAATACAAAGGCTTGTAATTGAACTAAATTAAATATCTATTCCCATCCCCAATTGCTTTATTTTAATCGTCTACATTTATTTACATATGAAACTATTTGCACCAACCTACTTTATGGCTAATTTACTTTAAATTTCTTTCAG
>KV751354.1:739969-753443 GCA_001698575.1 Mola mola
ACGTTCCATAAACCTTGCGCGCGCAGGTACGATCGATTTTATCACTGAAACAATTGACACGGGCGGGGCTAAGCTATTACGGGACCGTCTAAAAATTCATTCTTACTGTTTAGAGAAAATGATGCGCTCTGCAAGTAAATCAACCATGTGATCTCCGGGACAGGTTATAGAGCCATGTTGGTGACAGCTCAGGAATCAGCCATGTTAAAATTTCATGATGCATCCTCACCGTTCTGTTTGAAGCCTGCTAAACGCCGCCCGCGCTGCGCCATTTTGAAAGTGTAATTCTGGGAGAGGCAGAGGCGAGGGAAATCTCAAAGTAGGGTGCAAAGTCTAAAATTCACCACAGAGGACTGCAATTCACTTTATGTGTTTCAAAGCCATTTCCTGCTATATCTATCAACTGGTCCTAGAAACTGTAAGGTCTTCCGAGTTTCTAACAGCTTTTCAGCTTTATTCCTTCACCGCTCCTCCGTCAAAACCATTCAACCGACCGGGGTCAACACTGCTTCAGTCCAGGGCCCGACCCCGCTCCAGATACCCTCTGATTGCGTTGCTCGCCATGGCAGGTAAACATACCGGGAGAGTTAAAGAGAGAAGACTGCCAGACTGTCTGAGGCTTAATTATTTCCCAACAGTTCACTTCTTTCCGTGTAGCAGAGAATATGGGTTTGCCCCGCCTGTGGTTAACTAGCGAAGGCTGGCTAGCAGACTGGACACCCTTCCAAGATATTAGTGTGTCCTGGGAGTGTGGAAATGACAACTCATTGGAAAACGTGCTTAAACTATTTCCAGTGTCTGTAAATGTAAAGCTACTACGACATTCAGAATCTGTAATTGTCCAGCAATGGTAGACCTTGTGCTGTTATTACCGCTTTTAGCGAAGTTAGCACCAGGCTAACGCATGTGGACTTGTATTCGATGGTGCGGTGTTAGAACTTGGTTTTGTGTTCCGTGCAGGGGCTGGTGGTGGGAACAGCGATGGTCAGTGGTGCTTTTCCCAGGTCAAAGGAGCGATAGATGACGATGTCGCTGAAGGTAAGTCCATATGCTGATCTAGGAACCGTTGCTAACCTTAATTGTCTCATTGGCATCTTGTGTATGCTGTTTTGAAGTTAGCTTGAATGCTACTGCTACACGTTTTGTTTGTGATGTCTATGTAGCGCATGAAAAGAACCGTAAAACTTGGGAAGGTTATTTCCTGGCTACTATTGCAAAATCAATAGAATGGATGGAGGTTAAGGGAATTTCATTTGTGGCGCTCTAAGCATTACGAAATATAAAGGTCTGTTTCCAGTAACACTCCCCAAATTACTCTGGATAATTCACATTAAAGTCAGATTTAATCGAACTATGATTGGAATAATAATAGTTCTGATGATGATGATATCAGAGATTATCCTGACTAACAGGAACATTGGTTCTAGATAGACGTTGGCTCCTGATTTTTCAAGTTGTCCGTGAGTGTTAGATACCAATATTAATGCATATTTAGAGGAAAAATGGAGCCAATGGGGTAGGTATTTTTTAAGTATAAAGTTGTACTTGAAGGGAAAATAAATGGTGAATTGTAATCTGACTGCCGGCTTTACCAATCGCAGAATAACTGAATTCACAAGTTCCTGCAACATGTATGTTTACAATACATGAAACTTATTTTGTGTGTAAAGGGCAAAACAGTTGTTTACGGTAAACGTAGACTTGAATAGAGTATAAATGTGAGCCGGTCCTTGTATGAATACATTACATAACCTGCACACTCAGCACTGTGGTCTTACGGTAGTTTGACCCCTATGGAAATACTCTCCTTCATTCTGCCCTTATTTGCTTGATATGGAAATCTGTAAGGGAGTCGGGTTGTGTCAGGCACTTGGTGTGGTGTGTTTAGAAAGAAGCAACACCATTGTCGAGATTGAAGATTGCACTCTCAGTATAGTACACGAGGATTGTGCTGTTGTGTTGTAGGGTTTGATGAGAATGCTCGTCTTTGGTAAGTGATGAATAGCTGCACAGAGAAAGCTCTTTTTACTCTCTTCGGAATGCTTATAGCCTTTACGTCCATTGCAGTAGCACATTGTGTTCATATATACATGAACATCACTGCTGTTTGTTTTCATTCCACATGCTGTAGGTGGACAAAACAGCAACAAATTTAGAACATATTTCATGCTGTTGGAAGTATTTTCTACATCAGTTGGAGGCTACAAACCTGTGCAAAATATTTATTACATTTGACAGATAGATTTATACAGTAGGCTTCTTACTACATTTCGTCAAATAATCTAATTACACTTCTTGTTGACAGCTGACATCATATCAACTGTTGAATTCAACCACTCTGGGGAGCTACTAGCCACTGGAGACAAGGGAGGGCGCGTTGTTATCTTTCAACAGGAACCAGAGGTAAGTTTCATCTGACTAAACCAAAGGTTTATAAATAGTGGGATTATTGGTTTTCACATCGAGATACAATCAGAAATTTGAAACGTTTCTGTACTTTTTAAATTTACAACTCATACCAAAAGTACTATCTAAAGTCCCCCAAAAAATCCTTTGTGTTTTCGGATCATGCATGACTTGAAACAGTGATTCTGTTGCTATTGTATAAGTTTTTGAAGTAACCCTAAATTCTGTGCTCTGTCAATGTTTAGAGTAAGAATCAACCACAGTGTCGAGGAGAGTACAATGTTTACAGCACCTTCCAAAGCCACGAGCCTGAGTTTGACTACCTGAAAAGCCTTGAGATTGAGGAGAAAATCAACAAAATTCGATGGTTGCCGCAGAAGAATGCAGCACAGTTTCTTTTGTCTACAAATGGTTAGAAATCAACTGTATTCTTCTTGAGTTATTTAACTGTTGTTAGTGAGATGGTGATACTTGTAGAAATCACTTGCTGCAGCTAATCTACACTGACAAATTGTCTTCTGTTAATGAAGATGAGTTTGTCCTGATTTCTGCTCATTGGTAGATAAAACCATAAAACTGTGGAAGATAAGTGAGCGTGACAAGAGACCAGAGGGATACAATTTGAAGGAAGAAGATGGACGATACAGAGATTTCAACACGATCACAACATTACGGGTGTGTATATATATTGCTTTATCATTAATCCAGTAATACAGAACTTACTAGTATATACAGTATATGTAATGATGTTGTTACCATGTTTTTTTATATGCTGGGTTTGGGTAAGGTGCAGTTGAGCCTCCTTACTTAATTTTCCATCCACTGCATAGAAGCTTACAGTATTTAAAAGCCCAAAACTGTAACGGTGAAAACGGCATCCTATTAGATCCTATTAGAGGCACGACCCCCAATTAGAGTTACAACAATTAGTCACTTAATATGTTAGTTGTCAACTATTAAATTGATTGGTAAATGTTTGAATAATAAGTTTATTGTTTTAACTCCTTTTAAGTCCTCCATGATAGTAAACTAAATATGTTTGGGTGGTGGACAAATACAAGATATTGGTGTAATCAAGGGTTTTGGGGAGAAAAATGCCCAACAATTAATTGATAAACTAAAAAAATAATGTGAGGTCAATCAAAGGAACAAAAGCATAGTAGAAGAACTCAGAATGCATTGTGGCTTGTGTCTTTCCTTATTTTTAAACTTAAGGCCATTTTTTTTAATCATACTGTATTTGAATTAGTGTAAGATAAAAGCATTGACATAATATCCTATCACCATTGTTCTCTGGTCATTAAGTTACTGTTTCTGAGTTGTCGCTTTTTGATTCATCTAGACGTGACATGCCTACACTGATTCAGATATTTTTCTAAGTGGATACTTTCCCCCTCTGTCTTGTTGTTGCGTCTGTACAAAATGTTTTCATATGCACAGGCAACAATAGGCTTGTTGGGCCAGTGGGTAGCAATGGAGTCTACATCTCTAACATGTTAAATACCAGAGTAGAGCATTCCGAGAAATATTTCCTCTCAAGCAGAAGTAGTGACTTAAAACCCAAACAGTAATAGCTAAGTATTCATTTATTAAAGTTATTTGCACTTTTCAGGCACACCATTCAAGGTGCTGTGGAGAAACTAAAAGCAAGGGTGATTCATTTGTTTGGACAGACAATGTTGAGATGATGAATCTCTACTGTTTTACGTGCATGCTCATTACAGAAAACAATAAGAATCCCAGACTAGAGGTGTCACTGTCCCAAATACTCCATATTACATGTACATACATATACATTGTAACCGTTAATTTAAAAAATGTTTTGAGTAACTAATTTATGATCCGAATTGCGCCTCAAAGGCTTCCTAAGAAGTGCGCCCTTGTAGAGAGGACACTTAGGGGTGTAACTGTGCTGAAGCTGTTAAGAGCTAAACTGGGACATTCCTGTACATGTCACTCACTACATCACTTTTGTTTGGGTTCAGAAGATGAAACATGGCGCTGAATGTAGTTTTGCTGTTTGCTGTACAAGTAGCATCCAGCTGTAGGCCCAGGACTTAAGCTCCTGGCATGACAGAAGTTCATGAGTGTTATTACTTTTTAAAACATGTGTTTGCTACACATTGAGTTAGCTTGCTAACTTCTAACTTGGAATCTGGAAAAAAACAATATTAATGTTAGTTCAGCCATGCCAGGGGCTTTTGTCACACCAGGGACTTTTGTCACACCAGGGACTAGGGCCCTGGGCCTACAGGCAGATAGTATGGTGTTGTACTGCTGCTAAAATTGGTCAAAAATCGCAGCCAGTGTATTTTGAAGAGAATTAGGAACTGCAAGAGAAGAAGGCTTAAACATCTGGTCCAGATATTGGGTGTCAGGTAAATGAACTTTGTTTATATTCTGTATTTATTTACCTGTTAATACAGATGATGTGTGCCTTTTAAAAATAGCTGAAATGTTAGCTGACAATTTTACTGTTTTATTTTATTTTTTTCTTTATTCCTCGTCCATTGGTTGTCGGTAGCTGTTTGAAAAATCAAGACTCTAAAGGGATACTGGGTAATAATCTTAAGCGAATGGGGTCTGATTCCCTATGGAATGCATTAAGTGCACACAAGGGAGGTAAAGGATAACAACACTAGAGAATTAGGACACTCTAAGGTCTTGCACCCCTTTGCAAGAGCGCACACTTGAGAGTCACAGGGGCGCAAGATATTGGGATTTAAGACTGTTGTAAGGCTAACAATATTCTTAACCTAAGTTTAAGAATAGGCCCATATGTGCAGGAAAAATATATACTGAAAAGTTTATACTACAAATATAAACTGACTTTAACTTTAAGAAAGCTGGTTACGCTGGCACCTGGACTTTTTCTCATTTATCTATTTTTATTTATTGCACACTACCAGGAAAATCAAATCAAGTCATGTGAAAAATAAACAATTGCCAGACATATTTTTTACTAGTAGTTGTGACATGTACATACTGTATGTCAGCCCCTTCACCACTACAAGAACAGTTGGGGTCATGGTTTGTGCTTAGTGGAAAAATCCTTTTCATTTAACGAAAAAACAGAAACGATAATAGGATAATACATTGACTGCACATTCTGCTGTGTTTTCGCTGAAACCCTGTTGCTAACCCTCTCCTCTTCTTTCTCAATAGGTACCTGTATTCAGGCCAATGGATTTGATGGTAGAAGCCAGCCCTAGACGAGTGTTTGCAAATGCTCACACCTACCATATAAACTCTATCTCAGTCAACAGTGATTGTGAGACCTACCTGTCTGCAGATGACCTGCGCATTAACCTCTGGAATGTGGAGATCACTGATCGCAGCTTTAGTATCCTTTTTAAATTTTAAACTTTAACCATATCTGATATTGGCCTACACATAGTGCGTCATAGATTTTCCTGTAGATTTTCCATTCCACATCAGAGTTAGGTATGTATGTTGAGATGTTAATGTCTGTATGTCATACCAGTTGACTCTATATAAGACAAAGTGAAGCCAAATAATCTTGATTGCCCTCTGGTGGTGGGCTGCAGTATCATAAGCCATATCATATAAGCACCTCCTACATTATTTCAGGTTGGACTTGTGCCAAACTTAAAACTCAAAAGTGCTCCTCGAATAAACCTTTTTCAAAGAGGTAGTTCTTATTGTGCTGATATATGATCAAGTGTTCATTTTTCTGATCAGTCTGGTTTTTTTTAGTTATTTGATGCCATAAAAACGCCATGATTGACAGCTAAGCTCTGCTCATGCTTGGGCAGGCAGGTTTATGGGTGGAAACCCATACCGAAGCTCCACTTCCCATTTGCTGCTTTGCAGATTCTGGATCCAAGATAGCACCAGCGCAAGATGGCAGCGCTTGTTTTGCAAATATTGGCTTTATTTTTGTACAGTGGGAGGATGTGGTGACACATCCTCCATCTTTGTCGATTCTCAGACCATAAAGACTCAATCACCAATTAAGTCGTTTACCACTTAAAATCATGTCTAACAGCCATGAGAAGTTCTGAGAAACTGAAAACAATACACGTTGTCTATTTACCTTATTGTATTTAGTTTATTATTGTTTTGTTACTTGCTTGATTAAAAATTTGCACAAAGTCAAAGAAAATAATCAAGTACAAGTAACTAACATATTATTCTAAATGTCAGAAGAAATAGGCTTCTTCATGTTGTTTTTATATATCTCTTATTTAGTCATTAAATTTACTGAAAATTTGCTAGACCATAATATAATTTATCATCTAGATATGAAATAATCTATAGTAGTGCATCCCAAAAGTAGAATATCATGGAAAAGTTTTTTTGGTTTTTTTTTGTAGATAATGTCAGAAAGGTAAGTTAAATATATTTTATATTAATTACAAAAATATTGAAATGTTTCAGTCCTTTTTTGTTTTAATTTAGATAATTATGGATTATCCAGTTACAGTGAAATACTTTAATGTTTTAAAAAATTTGGGATTTTTATTTTTAGCTCTGGGCCATTTTTATCAAAATAATTAAAGCTTGGAAACACTACACACGATATGTTAGTGTGTATATACAGTATTTACTATTTAGGATGTACTGTTTGGATGTATCTCACAGCCCTCATGTCCCTGTCAGAAAGACACTTTTTTTTTTTTTTTTTTCCTGCCCCCATTTTCTTTTTTTCTGTGAAGCTCTTTGATCTTAACCTCGCTTCTTCAGATATTGTTGACATTAAGCCAGCCAATATGGAGGAACTAACAGAGGTGATCACAGCAGCAGAGTTTCACCCCAACCAGTGCAACACATTTGTCTACAGCAGCAGCAAGGGGACCATCCGCCTGTGTGACATGAGGACATCAGCATTGTGCGACAAGCATTCCAAAAGTAAGCGCAGTTTAATTAATGCCGTGTGCCTGCGATGTTTAATACAGAAACTGAATGATGGACAAGCTAGAAAAATGTTTGTCTATTTGCGTACCTTTTGAAAGTATATACAAAAAAACCCCAGTCAACCAACTGTGATTGTGAGGCCAGTAAAGGGTAGTGACCATTAAGGTTGAGTAGGTTTCCTACTTTACCAGTCTGGTCTGGTGACAAGCTTCACCTGGTTTTTATTTTACATGCCCAGAATGAACTGGCATTTGTTGATTGTTTGTGGAGAGAGTTAGCGTGAACTTACACCAGGCCATCAGTACTCAAGCACATTTGACCCACAAGTCCAGTTCGTTTGACTATTCCCCCTGACAATTGTTGCCTTCGTTAATTGATAAATCCAGTATCTAGCCGTATCTGACTCCAAATAAGACAGAGACAGTGATGTTTGCATTCATGGTCACTGTGTTAAGACAAGCGCTTCCCCATGCGTGCTTTCGGTAAACTCAGGGACGCTTAAAGATGACAATAAGCCATGCGTGTCGTATAAAAACGGTAACAGCTAGGAATATAACAATTCACTTAACTTTCATTTTCATTCGATTCATGATTCTTTGCGCACAATTACAATTCAAATCAATTATTTTTCGCTAAATGAGTTTTAGACAAATTATAAAGGTGTCCTTATAATATTTATCGGACAAAAAGGAAAAAATGTTAAATTCATCAGGGACTAGGGAGGCTAGAAACTTTACAAATTGCAAAACAATGCACATTTCCTTTTTTGTAAACAAGAAAATCAAAATATCTTCAGACATTTTTCAGGCAGACGTTCACTATGTCCCCTGCTCTCTCAAACAAAACTACAAATTTAAAATCCTTTACACTTCTCAAAAAGGTTCAGACAAAGTAAAAGAGCGCTGCACTTTTTTTGTGGAGCTGAAATATCTTTTATGTTATATAGAATCTGTTTCCCCTGGGTTTAAGGTTTGGCAAGTGGGCGGGGGGGTCAGAAACGTCTGGCCCATTTATCGAGATCCGCATGCAGGCTGCAAGATGGTTGCAGATATTTTTTCTGCTTTTCAAGTTGTAGATGTGACATTTTCCGATGCGCGCTCTTTGTCCCCTTGTGTGTGTGTGTGTGTGTGTGTGTGTGTGTGTGTGTGTTTGTGTGTGTGTGTGTGTGTGTGTGTGTGTGTGTGTGTGTGTGTGTGTGTGTGTTCGTCAGGGCTGAACTCCGCCGTGTGCAATACAGGGAGCAGAAGAGAATTGTAAACGCATGACCATGTAGAGACAGAAATGACATGCTGTTGTGTAAATAAGAGAAATAACATTAGCCTATTTAGGTTGTTAATAAAAGGACAAGATATAGACCTGTTCTATAAAAAAAAATGTATCCTTAAATGACTTCTGTTGTGATCTGGCACTATATAGAAAATAAAATTGAATAAAGTTAACTTGACCTTCAAAGGGGGGGGCGCCTTATATATAATAGGGAAAAAAAAAACTCCAAATGAAAAAAAACTAAAGCTGCCATGAATACAACAATTCACCTTTTGATCTCCCTGGCCCTCACACTTGTTTCTGTGAGCAGAGCTGCACAAATCAGCTCGACACTCTGGTTTGGCCTTTTAATACTGTTTGTTGCTCACACACAGCTCATTGTAGCTTTTCGCTGTGGCATCATTTACCATGTTGTGTTAGGCCTGTTGTGTTAATCATGTCGGTCAATACCTTCTTGCAATATTTGCACAAGGGTTTTTTTCTTTTTTGTCTGTTATCAATTCCCATCTTTAATTCTTCAGTCTTTCGGAAGCTTCCAACTTTAACGAAGATTGTATTGTAATAGCATTTTTAAAATCTGCATATATAGAAATTATTGGGATACTGTTAATATTTTTCAGACTCATTGTTTTTGTGCTTACTTTATAAAGCAAATGAGCTATCTTATTTAACCTTATTTTAAACAATCTTCATGGTCATTTGTGAGTAGATTTTTGGGTTTATGAGGTGCACATTAATGCGACATGAAGTCCTTATCAGCACACTTATCCTTTGCCATACAATGCAAGATTTCAGACTAGTTTAAGTGCACCTGAATGCACCATGAAGTTGCTCTAACTGTGAAACTGCCGACACAGAAACAGCAGAGGAGAATGTATCTCCATAGAAGTCTATGGAGACACATCCATAGACACTAAAACGTGGCCGAAATGCTCAGCAAGTACAACTTACTACTCGCATTACATTTACGCTAGAAACTGAGGGCCTATCAGAGAATGTGCGACAGAGTTGACTATAAATAGCTCCACGCTCTCTCACTTTCAGCTAACGTTGCCACAATTTCAACACAAGAGATACGGACTGTGATAAACCTGTGAGAAACCTGACTTACCATAAACAATGTGTTACCCTCAAAATCTCTCCCTGTCTAGAATAATGAGATAAAGAAAGCGGTGTCAGTGAGCACATGTACGACACGGGCTCACACTGACCAATATGCTTTCCTGAGCCAAAAGGTGCAAGTAACATGACATTACAGTTGAAGGAGAATCAATTTCAGAGACACTGTTTGTTATCTTTCCAGCTTTGCATCCAAAGACCAGACGTAGCGTCTGTTCAGCACTCAGTATCGTTGAACTGTCACAGCGCTGCCATTACCTGAGCTGCAAAAGAATTGCCCCAGGGCTAACCTTTCAGTCTGCTAAATTGCTGACAACCTATAGCTAGCTGAATGCCTTGCTAATTTTTACAGACAGCTGTTATAAGTCCATGAGTAACACATTGGCGAGTTTACGTATGAGTTATTTTAAAAAGGGAAAATAATGGAGTAATTGCGTATTAACATAATTAACCGTTTTTGAAAAAAAACTAGTTTGCAGCTTTTGTTGAAAACACCCTTGACTGTCCACCACTGTCTGCAGGATGTGTCTTGCTGCAAGTAATTTCCTACATAAATGTGGGGCTTTATGTAGGAAATTATTTTTGTCCTGAATTTATAGTGATAACTATGAGTGAGAAAGATGTTGCATGCCTTGACTTAAGCTGTGGTAAAACATTTGTTTATAAAAAATAGTATTATTTAACAGGCATCACTCCAAATAGTCCCCACTGGTGGAAGTAAGAATTGCATATATTTACATGTATTGGCCATTGTTAAAGCTGATAACCAATAATTGCAATATTGCTAATATCGGTCGGACTCTAGTTATCATGTGAAGTGATTTGTTTAATAGATGAGTGACATTAATGATTAGAATTTTATTTGAATTGTTGTGAATCATTACATCTCTAGTAACCATGCACAAGCGCTGGTGTGATCTGAGCAATGTGAGTGAGAGGGACAATCAAGCTTTGGCACGGTACGAAGTAAGTGGGCCAAATGTGAGTGTGCGCCCTTTCAAGTAGCCCTACGATAGTCGATTAGCCACTGGGTGATGCCTCCCTGTTGTACTGTTAAGAGTTGAGAATTGTCAACACAATACTGCCCAACTATTTTGACATATTCCTATGGCTTTGTTTTTGACTGTAAATGATGCTGCATTAAATTGCACAGGTTTGTAAATACTAATGACATGCATCCATTTCTTCTGTTCAGTGTTTGAAGAACCAGAGGATCCAAACAATCGCTCGTTCTTTTCTGAAATCATCTCTTCCATCTCTGATGTGAAGTTCTGCCATAGTGGTCGCTACATGATGACCCGGGACTACCTGTCTCTCAAAATCTGGGATCTCAATATGGAGACGCGGCCAGTAGAGACATATCAGGTCTGTACCTGCTGCCACTCTAAGGCTAAAGTACATCAGTTTCTTTTTTGCAGAATGAAATGCATTATTCTACTGGTTCTCCACAAGAGGGAGATGTTTTGCATATTTCATAATGTAATGTTGTTTCATCTGTTGTGCACCTGTTGATCATTTCATTTTTTTTCACTTAAACAGGTGCATGAATATCTCAGGAGTAAGTTGTGCTCACTCTATGAGAATGACTGCATCTTTGACAAGTTTGAGTGCTGTTGGAATGGGAATGACAGGTGTGTATTATACTAGATTATCCATTTGGATTAAAAGACAGAACAAAATTGGGTTTATCATAACTTTCGAATTCCCCAAATATTGATTATGCCTGACACATGTAAATGTTTTGTGCTGACCTATATTTGACTGAACCCAGCAACACTTGGCCTTATCAATAAGTGTAGTTATCTGCTCAGGGCAGGTCATATGGTTGCACAGGATTTGGTTTGGGTGCTCTGCACATGCCCCCTGTGTGGTTATGACATAAGCATACGCTTGTTCCTGTTACATTCTCTTCATTATCATCATGTGGTTTACCATTAGACAAGCTGAATTGCAGATTGGACCACAAATACAGAAGTTTAACACTAGGAGTTACACTTGACTGAATAGCTGTCATGTAGAACGTAATGAAAGCTCATGTATTAAGGTGGATTGGCGCTTTGATCTATCAGGAAAACTGGGGGACATGATGTTTTTATTGCCCACATTAATTCACTTAATTTTTATGTCTGAAGTTTAAATGGTGGAACAATAAATAAAAAAAGATCTAGGCCTACTGCAACTTGTGTAAAGATGGCAGTAACTACACAGCTCAAGGCCTTGTAAGAAATGAATTTGCTGTCGACTGACATGCCAGTGTGCTGTAATGCAATAAAGCCCCGTTTCCACCAACCAGTACAGTTCAGTTTGGTTCGATATGCTTTTTTTTTTTTTTTTTTTTTTTTCCATTTCCATTGACAAACTTGTAAATTGTACCTCTTTAAAGCAAACCTTACTCTGCCAGTTTTGTCACCCTTTGCTTGTGGTATCAACAAGAGCTAAACCTTACCGTAAAAGGTGGGGGGGGCTATACCCACTGCAGTCTGCTGATTGGTCAACAGAACCGTCGGTTAGTCCGTCTGTCTTCTTGCAGTTTGTAGCCTTCTCTCCAACAGAGCCTGTCTCAACAGCCAAATACTGATAAGAAACAACAGGAAATGCTGGATGTCCTCCATCGTTTTCCTTTTTTGTTGTTACACTTTCTTCGTCAGGATACGCTGTATCACATTTCTATGATGTCACGTTACTTACGTAACTGGCGGGGTCAGGCTACCCCACCCACAAGGTAAATGTATGGTCGCCAGTGGAAATATACGCCTGTAATAAGCGTACCATTCTCAAGTGTACCGTACTTCACTGAACTGAACCGTACTACTTGGTGGAAAATGTGGCTAAACTTTAAGTATAGAGACGTGTTGTGACCTGCTTTCATTCATCCCTTATCAACTATTGTAACACAGAAAATTAGACAGCGCAACCTGCACCAGCTCATTATTGATGACTTGTGGATGTTGGAAGGAGTAATACAGCTGCACTGTCTACACAAAATGCAGCTTCAGTACATCAACAAAATATGTGGAGATAGAATCGATGGGTACCGAAACCCAGCACTAAACAGGGCCTGGGACTAAATTTAAAAAGACCGTAGTATCAATAAACTCTGATGTTATCAATTTTGCCAATGGTATTGGACAAATGGCATTTCTCTATTCTAGAATCTAACTATTCCCAATCCTTAAAAGACAGAAGTCGCAAGGCAGGCTGTCACTGTCTGCCTGCTTATCTGTTTTTCTGTGGCACAGAGATGCAACTCCAATATGGTCATGGCAGATATAATGAAAAGCTCAAATGTCTGGTGATAGTGCAGAATTGATGCAGACAATGCTTGTGGCCTCTCCTACAACAAATCTTTTGCCTGTAAAAGCAGGAACACAAGCAGTCTTTCAAAACATCTGGCAAAAGCACATTGCATACAAGTGGAAAAATGTGCAGTTTTCAACTGCACAACTTGTACTTCCTTTCACTTATCCCCGTCCACTTCAGGCTTGTTATGCTGGCAAGAGCTCATGCTGAGTTTATTTAAATTATACAAACATGGGTTGATAGCCATCATTCAACTGGCTGTTTAGCTTTGCCTTCATAAATTCTGTCTGAAGTGGTGAAAGCATCATCCAAACATTCAGACACAATTGTAATTACATCCAACAATTGAGCTGCTAATTTAGATATTTTTTGTTGTAAGTAAGCATTTAATTTGTTTTATCACAATGTAGAATCACTAATAGCGAATTGAAAATGGTGGTTAAAATATGTTAAAAACATTCTGTAATTAATTGTTAATTTGATTTATTATCACATTATACTCTAT
>KV751354.1:762748-776305 GCA_001698575.1 Mola mola
AATTGCCTGCCTACTAACAGCTCCTAAAACTCACTTTAAATGCTAAATTCGCAAAAAAGATATGATTCGATGCACATTTTAAAAGGACCGAAAATATTTGCTGGAACAGAAAACCGGGACAATCGCTTTATGTAACAGCAGCAGCAGCAGGAACAGCGACATGTCTGGGCAAACTGTCTCACACAGTTATGCAACGTGTCTCAGGAGGGCGCTGATGTCAAGATGTAAACGTGCACTTGGTTATCAGTAACTGCGCTGTAGAATCAAAAACAGTAGCTATATTTTATTTCAACTTGCCCAAAACGCTCTCAGGGTATCACAAGGTTTTCATTCTGTGCCCGTTAAAGATTACATAACCCCTGCTTTCTGGGTGGGTTGGGTACAAGCTATTGGCGGGGCAGTGGCACAACGAACTGTATGCATGAATGCATTGCACAGCACATCCATTTTGATTGCGCGGTGTCAGTGCGAGAAACATATAGGTCAGCAGTTTCCATTCAAACAGACGGGGGCGTGTTTGTGTGACATGCAGGCGGGTGTTTGGTTTGCAACTTAAACACAACAATCTTGATTTCACTTCCTTCCTACCCCCCTTTCTCGACTTGCTGTTTTTCTAAGGCTCTTGGGTAGAGCTGGAGCTAAATGGAAACGCAGGGGCCCAGGGTGTGCAGACCAACTCGCTAATGACACCCGCTGCAGACCAAATAAACGCCAATGTTGGCATGAGCCAAACTCTGCAGACTTTGGAAGTGGTTCCTGAGAATGATGACACGCTGATTGGAGGGCTAGAGCATGTGCCGTCTTCCTCCTCTATCCACAATGGAGACATGGAGAAGATCCTCCTGGATGCACAGCATGAATCCAGTCCAAGTAGCTCATCCTGTGACAGGTAGGAATGAAGGCCACTGTACGTCTTTCAAAGCTCATGCTGCATTTGTCATCTCCAGTTATTTATCGCAACATGTTAATTTAGTCCTCACAGGCCACAGAGCCCAGATCAGGATGAAGGTCAGATAACTTTTGATGTGGAGATGCCCAGCCCCAAAGGAAGTCAGGTTAAATAACATTTGACTGTAAACTTAAATCCGTTCGAAGTCTTTTTATTGCCTTAAAAACTTAAATGACCTCCCTGTTTGCAGTCAGAGGAAGAGGGTCCAGAACAGGACAGAGAGGAAAACATGCTCAACAAAGAAGTAGACTGGGTCGCTGACTGGTCAAGCAGACCGGAAAACATTCCACCAAAGTAGGCAGCCACATTGAATTATAACCATCAGTGCAGGATAATAAACAAACACTAATGTGTGTTTGATGATTCCTCTCAGGGAGTTTCACTTCAGGCACCCGCGACGTTCAGTATCTCTCAGTATGAGAAAGAGTGGGATCATGAAGAAAGGTGGCATCTTCTCTGCAGAATTCCTCAAAGTCTTCATTCCCTCTTTAGTCATCTCACACATCCTCGCTCTCGGCCTGGGGTAAGTCTGGATCGAGTCTGTTCTGTCATTGCCCGAAGACTTAATGCATGGCTAAGATTTGTGATGGAAAATGTCCATTTTTCTCATTCCGCACCGTGTTTTAGTGTAGTATTTTGGTGAATCATTAAGTGCTGTAGGAAAAAGTCGGTACCAGCATGTCAATCATTGTTAGTGGTTTTAGTTCACTGTTATTTTTGTGTCCAAGATTAGTGCAATGTATCTATGTGTTGGTTGTCTGCTGCAAGATTTGGCACTTGTTTTAAAAGACAGTGAATGTGTTCCTCTAGAATAGACTTGAAACCAGATACTGTTTGAGTTGCCCCTGCCACCTGAAAGTACTAGCACATCCTAGAAGTTTGAAAAAAAAAAAAAGGAAAAATTTATTACAGAAGTAGTTCGTAAGATCAATGTTATGTCCTATTTTGATTCTTCAGTCAGCACTTGTCCCGTCATTACTATATCTGTCTTCGGAGCAGAGATAGAATAAAGTAGATAGGACCACACTACGGGCGGCACAGTGGTGCAGTGGTTACCACTGTTGCCTCACAGCAAGAAGGTCCTGGGTTCGATTCCGGGTCAGGGCGTTTCTGTGCGGAGTTTACATGTTCTCCCTGTGTTTGCGTGGGTTCTCTCCGGGTACTCCGGCCTCCTCCCATAGTCCAAAAACATGCAAACTGGGGGTTAGGTTAATTGGTCACTCTAAATTGCCCGTAGGTGTGAATGTCAGTGTGGATGGTTGGTTGTCTCTATATGTCAATCCTGTGATGAACTGGCTACTTGTCCAGGGTGACCCCGCCTTCGCCCTAAGATGCTGAGATAGGCTCCAGCCCCCCTGCGACCCCTAACAGGATAAGCGGTAGAGGATGGATGGATGGATGGATGGATGGACCACATTACAATCTATGCTAATTGTATGAAAATGATTCACACTTCTGGACACCTTGGTGGACATCTTCGCCTATACCACCCAGGGCATTTTTAACATTAACACACATTGCTTGTCTAAGTCGAAGCAACACCACACGAGATGCAGTCATAAATTTTAGGTTTCTTTTTTTCCCGTTTGTTTTTACCAGCCAATTGAATATGATCACTACAGAGCTTAAGATTTAGTGACAGTATGTTATTGAGGCAGAGACAAGTCTTGTCAAAAGTTCATTTTCACCTGGTTTGTCTGTCTTTAGAGTACAATGTTAGTATGTTCAGAACATATTTTTCTTTAGAGTGGTCCAATTTTTACTTTAGTGACTAAGATCTGTGATCACTTTCATTTCTCCTATAAGGACAAGGTGATCCAGACCTGTCACTGGTCTCCTGAAAGCGTGAGCAGTGATGAAACCAAAGATGGTACCAAGATACCTTACTGACAACCTATTTCCTGTATCTGAGTCTCAGGGGTTCAACTTCATCACTGCTCACAGTGAGCAGTGATGAAGTTTTGCTTGCATTATCAGATCCTTTTACTAAAGTAGTATTTGTATAGGTGAATTTCACTTTTACCAAAATAATTTTCCAACATGATATCTTTATATGCATAATTCCATCTCTTTGAGGTTCGCTTGATTTCATGAATGTCCTGGGTTTGTGTTCCAGGGTGTACATTGGGAAGAGGATTACCACAGCTCCCGCCAGCTCTTACTGAGTTGAAGATGAAACAGTGCCTGGATGTTTTCCTGTCTCCAAGTGTCTTGACCATCGTCTTGTAGTCAAGCTCTCCCTTTGCAGCTATTGTACACCCACCTTTCTCTTCCAATCAGCATTAAATTTTGCCACTTTGTAGATGTAGTTCTAGTGTTACACATAATGTCGTTACACTCCCATCACATTTCAACACAAGGCAATGTCGCGCCCAGCAACTGTCCCCAACATGAATCCATTAAATAAAAGACCCTGTTAGAGATGCAAAATATTAGTCATCCTATTCAACTCCAAAATGTATGACAAGGATCTGATGTCTGGTGGCTTCAGGGTTGAAGGTTCTCTAATTTTTTTTAAAAATTTGATGTTATCGTGCATAAATCTGGCCTCTTAGGCTTGGTGTCTCAGTATGAAGCGCGTCTTAACCAAAATTATACGCCATATGTGCAATCCAAACAATAGAATTGGCTGTGGGAACAGATAGGACTTTTATCGCCTTAATTTTTTTTAGTTTAACATTCACAGTGCAGTTATTGGAGGGGGACAAAACATGCTATACAGTGGGATTTGTTTTTGAATTCCACACATTTCTGAGAAAGGAGATAGTGTCATGTTGACTCGCAAAACTTTCTTTTAAAAGCTTTGTTTTTTTGAAGGTTGGAAAGCTTGAATATTAATCTAGTATGTAGCTGTAAACTTCTACAACAGGATCGTTTTGAGTACCTGTACCCGTGATAGTGAAAGCTTGGCTGGATAGAAATTTACCAGGCCATATGCTATTTTTATTTCTCTATGCCTACATATCTTCTTTAGCATAACATAGCAGCAATGGTTAAGTGCCAAATTTCAATTTTTCACACCTGCACACTGGTGAGTTACCTTAGAGTGTTTTTGTTCTTATGACATGTTTAGGTATTTAAAGACATAGATGTGAAAAATAATTTAAGCTGTGATCGGCCCCAAGTACCCCTTTTGATATTGTATAATTTGTTAATATATTAATACGAATGCATATTATATCACTGTTTTTATATAGCATCGTGACAGTGTATGTAATGTGTTTTTGATGTTCTTTAATTGCCGAAACACTGATGGTACAATACACACCACAGCGGAAGGAGCCTCAGTTAAAGTGTTATCTGACTTCTATCCAGAATACACTGTGCAATCATGTCACACAACATGATCTAATAAATAGTGAACAGTGTAGGACCTCCGGACAACACGGAGGAACAGTAAATGCATGTGATTTCTGTATATTCATGCTGGTTGGATGACTGGATGATTCTTCTGTCATTGTTTGTAAATGGACAAAATTGTGGCGTCATAAGAAAAATCTTTTGACTGTATGGTACAGTATCGGTAGTATTGGTTTTAAACCAGTTGACATGCATTCAGGCTTTAATCCGTTATGAAGCTCGAGCTAACTCTCATATAAAACTGTCATAAGAGGCTTATGTACAGTTGACCAGTGTGCAATATGGAGCATTTTGCAATTTGAATAAAATTTGTACTGTTTACAGTGGCTGAAATCTGAATACAAGGAGTGAATAGATCTCCAAAGACATAATGGCATTATTTAATTCTAGCTAATAAAATGCCCATATCACCATTGTGGATTTCTGTGCAGCAGACTAGTAAACATTATAAAACCTGAATGGACTCTATATTGATTACAGTAAAACTGACTCATAAATACAAAGGAAGTTGATAACGCGTTTAAACTCCTCTTCAATTTAAAATCTCCAGACTGTTGGTGACCCAAATGTAATCCAGAATGAGTGCTACTTTTTAATGTGAGTATATAAATCTTTCCAAACTAAGTGGTAGATACACAATTACTTGCTTTTGAAATCCAATAAAGATGGATTTGTAAAATTATACACACATGAAAGTTGCCCAGTCATGTCGTCCAGTGGCACAGTGCTGGTCATTACGGTGGGGCAAAGACCACTCTCCTTTCCCTAGCCAGAGAGTTTAGGGATCATATCAGTAACCTCTTGTTCACAGGCCCAACGTTTTCCAGGCTGCAGTTGTACATTGTCCTTTCTTCATTAACAGTAACAAAGAAGGGTGAACGTATGCCATAAAACAGATATGATGCAATTTTTCTTTTTTGCTTTTAATCCTAGTTTATTGCATACTTGCATTCCTCTGTGTAGAACATTAAAGTCTAGTCCACTGTGTCCCAATAGAGAGGTCTGCTTGAACTTATTAACCGCCTACAACATTGTTGCAAGCTCTTTTTTTTTAACACCGAAGACTACGATGTGCACAGTCATGGTCCAGTGTCCATAGTGCAAGTATTACAAACAGGATGTAGGGCACACACTTGGAAACAAACTGCATGTGCGAAAACCGAAGAGCAAACTGAGGGCACTAACAATCAGCACCAAAAGAGTCCAGAAATATGGGGTAAATATATGGGAACGTTAGACATCTTTGTCAGCCCGTTGGCACATGACTTGATTAATTGCTAAAGATCTGTACGTGCTTTTAGAGCAGCATGTGTATCATTTTATATCAAATATTAAGTAGCAGCATTAAGTAGGAAGAACCTAGTCTTGACTGTTACTAGGGTTGCAAAATTCCGGGAATTTTCAAAGTTGGAAACTTAACATGGGAATTAACGGGAATTTATGGGAATAAAACAGAAATTTACAAAATTGAAGGTTGGCCCTCAACAGGGAACTTAAATATAGTTGGGGAAAATATATTGTAGCATAATCTTGGCTAAAACAACCAGATTTAATGCAAGTACACTCCTCAATCACATGCAAACAAGCACCACTTACTGCAGGGCTATTGAGGCCACGCCCCCTGCATGCACTGTGCACTCCTCCATCACATGCACAGATGATTGCTTAAACCCTGGAGGCCACACTTTTGAGCCCAAAGCACAAGACTATTGAAGCCACACAGTTGAGCCTGCGGATTATATAAAGTCAAGTAAGTTTTTTATAATATTATGGGGTAAATATATTTGATCTATAATGGTATTACTGTTTAACTTGCAAAAATTAAATAAAAATGTATTCATACAGTAGCTAGCTAGCTGGTAAGTTAGGTGCTAAATGTAAGCTATTTTTCATTTCATTGACCATTTAAGAGGCTAGCTTATTATAGCTACCTCAAATGTGATGCTGTTTCTTCTGACTCCTGCAAGACGGTTTTCTGTAACCATACAAGAATTTATACATCAATTGTAAAATATTTTGAAGACCATTCCAGTTGTTTAGCCAACTATATTTCTGTTCATGCCATTGCATTAGTGTTTTTACAAGCTTTTTTGTTATTTTATTCTACAGAAAAATGCCACGTTTGCCATCTGATGTGTGGAAGCATTTCACACAAGCTAATGTTGAAGGAAAGTCTTTGTATATGTGTAAATATTGTGGAAAGACATACGTGAAGAATGCTACAAAAATGCAGCAGCATATTGCAAAGTGCCAAAAATTTCCTCAAGGCTCAAAACATTCAGCAGACAAGAGTTCCACTCAAGGGGAAAATGATTCTGCTGTATCAGAGTCAGATACCCTCTCATCAGCTCCTGGTCCCTCTGGTATCAGAGGATTCTTTGATTCGATGGATGAACGTAGCCAGAGAAATGCAGATGAGTGTTTTGCTCGTGCAGTCTATGCAACTGGCTCACCCCTGATGCTGCCATCCAGTGTGTACTGGAAGAGATTTTTGAATATTCTCCGGCCAGCATACACCCCCCCCAACCAGGCATGCGCTATCTACTCATTTGCTGGATGATGAGTTCAACAGAGTGCACATTGTCACCACCCCTCAACCTGTATTCTACAAGTGCACAGACACACAGGCCCCTACATTGCTGATGAGCTGAAAGCAGTCATGAATGACCTTGGACCAGAGAAGGTTTTCGCACTTGTCACTGACAATGCACCAAACATGAAGGTTGCCTGGGCACACGTGGAGGAGACCTACCCTCATATAACAACCATTGGCTGTGCTGCCCATACTCTTAATCTTCTACTGAAAGACATCATTGCACTGAAGACAATGGACACACTACACAAGAGAGCTAAGCAAGTTGTGAAGTATGTGAAGGGCAAACACGTAGCTTCAGCAACCTACCTCTCAAAGCAAAAGGAAAAAAACAAGAGTACCACACTGAAGCTCCCCAGCATCACACGATGGTGTGGCGTTGTCATCATGTATGACAGTCTACTGGAGGGAAAGGAGTCAATATCCCAGACTGCAGGCATTGAAAGTGACATCAAGAGAATCCTGTTAGATGATGTGTTCTGGGAAAGATTGACTAGCAGCCTGAGAATCCTCAAACCAATTGCAGCAGCAATTGCCAAGATAGAGGGTGATGATGCCATCTTATCAGATGTCCACTGTCTCTTTGCCGACCTCAAAGAAGAAATCCAGACGGTCCTGCCCACTTCCCTACTACTCAAAGCAGAGGAAACTGCTGTGGTCAAGTCATTGGAGAAGCGCCGGGAGTTCTGCATGAAGCCAGTGCATGCAGCAGCGTACATGCTGGACCCAAAATATGACAGGGGCATACTCTCTGGAGAAGAGATTAACGGTGCTTATGCTGTCATTACAGCCATGTCTGGCCACCTGGGCCTTGATAAAGGCAAAGTTCTGGGCAGTTTGGCGAAGTTCCGAACCAAGCAAGGCCTTTGGGAAGGGGATGGAATCTGGCAGTCATGCCAGCACATATCTGCATCCACCTGGTGGAAGGGACTTTGTGGATCTGAGGCCCTTGCACCTGTAGCCTCCATCATCCTCCAAATCCCACCATCATCAGCTGCCTCTGAGCGCAACTGCTCACCGTTCGGGAACACACACACAAAGGTTCACAACAGACTCACAAACGTGAGAGTGGAAAAACTGGTGGCCATTCGGGAAAACCTAAGGCTCTTTGAGCCTGACACAGAGCCATCTTCAACAAGGCTGGACAGTGACACTGAGGAGGAGGAGGAGGAGGAGGAGGATGTTGAGGAGGCAAACATGGAGGGTGTTGATGAGGCCCAGGAAGAGGCCATTGCGTGAAAGGTTTTGGCAAAAATGCAGAACATGCAGAAACTAGGCTTGCAAGGTTTTTGTTTTACATGTTGAATGGCACTTTTTTGGAGGGGGGAGGGGGGCAAATAATTGATTGTTCATTGTTCAAGAATTAAACCTAAAGTTCTACTCAAATAAATGTTGAAATGTCATGTTTTTTAATTGTATTATTTTACATGGATGTTTGCTTATGACAAAACAAAAATATTTACATTTATGTTTGTATATGATACAGTTTGTTTAAATTACCCCCAATTTCCAGTTAATTCCCATAAATTCCCATAATTCCCATAGAAAGTTTCCAATTCGGAATATTTCCAAAATTCCCCAGCTTGACTTCCCATGGAAAGTTTCCGGAAAGTTTCCGGAAATTTACCGTAAATTTTCCGCCCCTTTGCAACCCTAACTGTTACCATATTGGGCACATGATATTAAAGAGTAACTTTGCTCACATTGGTATGGAGTGTTAAATTCTTTCCAACAGACAACAATCCAAGATAGATCCATAGGAGAAAAACTAGAAGTTAGTATATAAACTATGTGCCTATAGCATAAGGACATTTTACCTGATGTGACAACGACTTGCCAATTAATTCATGCAAATATATAAATACAAAGATAATCCACAACAGTTAAAATATTTTGTGCAGTTTTTTTTTTTACATCACTGTAACTTCTTTGGTCCCTATGAAACGTTTGATGTCCCAAATCTTACCTGTAAGATGATGAAGACACAGAGAGACTCGGAGCGCTGGCTGAGCAGGGCGGGGCAGTGCGCATGCGCGGACCTCTTTGTGGCCCTTCTCTTCTTGGTGCCTGGATGGTCACAGACCTGTTCTTACATTAAAATCTAGGGACAGGACTGCCCGGCAAAACTGGAACTAGTTGTTTCAAATTAATTGTCAAGTTTAACTGTGAAAACGTCGCCCGTAACCCTAGGCTACAGGAATTGTGAAACAGGCACAGATCACCTGAGGCGTCGACTGGCCATCAAGCTGAGCATCCATTCATCCTTTCATTGGTAGCTGAGTGTTGCTAGCTAGCTTTAGCTGAGAGGCAGGCAGGGGATAGCTGTGTCTGAGGCAGATTCAAAATGTCGGGTTACCAAGGAAAGAAGAACATTCCACGAATTACAGTGAGTATTTGCGCCATTAATTGGGGTATGTGACATGCATTTGTCAGTGTTTGTGAGTATTTTTTTTAACGTGCGGGGAGCCTCGGGATTAGATCAAAAGCTAGCCAACGCTTAGTCGTCGCCCAGTCATCTGCACTGTCACTAGCAGCAACCCTGCATCAGCTCCACACACAAGAGAGCCAGCGATGAATAACCAGCCAGCAGCAAGCACTGATAATTACTCCTTTGGTGTTTTTTCCATGCTTGGCTCATGCAGCTCTTTGCTACGTTAGCTGTTATTATTCGTGATGTTCGCTCTCCTTGGCAGCATCCTCAGCCTGCAGGGTGTAGCTAATAATAGGGTCTGAGCACAGGTTCTTTCACTGTCATCTTCTCATCTTTTATCCTCTCATCCTCTTAGTCTCTCCTCTTCACTGATATTTCTCCTTTTTATTTTGGAAAACTGGAGTTTTGCGTAATCTTTCAATGCTGCTGCAAGGGCAAGCTTTGGTTCTCTCATCATCTTTTTTGTCATTTACTGCTAGAATTTGTGATAGGACATTGTAATGCTGTTTTTTTTTTTTTTTTTTTTTTGCTTCATCATGCAGCTTTTCCATTAGATAGCACATTATTAAAAGGTGAGAGTAAAGGATGTCGTGATAGTTTAAGTAAAACCTCTTTTGTAAAGTAGGTCATTGGACAGCACACATCCAAACCTTTTCCCCTAAGCTTTCAACATACAGTTGCAGCCAGACTTCACGGCATATAAGCAACAGCAAGTGATTTACGTTTGATCACTTATTAACACCAACCCAGAGGGTCACGCAGAGTTTTCAGGTCTCTGTCACAGGGATATAACCATGGATACAGCAGTACTACACACAAATAGACGTCCCTGTTTAATTTGGATTGAAGCAGATTGTTTTACTCTGCATAGTGATCAGGCTTTTGTCCTTGAACAACAGTTTATTTGTTCAAATCAAAGTCAATAGTGCCATCACATGTCGACAGTTTATTAGCTGAATGACAGCAGTCAATTCTATTTTCACAATCCAACAGTGGTGATAAGCACATTTCTTTATGGTTTCGTACTCTTTCATTCATAGATTAATTTTGCCTTCAAACAAAATATAAAACAGTAGATTAATTAATGTCAAGATACTAGTCGTCACCATACATTGATACGGGAAAGTATGGGCAGTATCGGCCCTAAAATAATATGATTATTTTTTGGATGTATCCCAATAGTTTTCCACAAAAGCTCTTCATAAATTTCTAAAACGGACAGCAAAATCAAATATCAGTATTTTTGACCGTATACCTTGTTAATAATACTGCAAAAAATATTTTAGGGATTGTTGTTGACTCTTTGGCAAATATTAACAATAGATTTTTGTTAAGTTGTCAGTAGTTTGGATTGAATGACTTTGGGTGAAGTTGGTGAAGACAAATAGTGGTGAGTTCAGAAAACCACATCCTTTTACTGCAATGCAGCCTTTGAAACCGGGAATGACAATAAATATGCCATATCTAGAGGTGATGATAGCCACATCTTACTGAATATACTTATTCTCATATCATGATAACAACATATATTGTATGTGTTGCCTAGCTGTAGTGATAATGCTTGAAAATCATAAATGTTGTCTCCTCGTCTGTGATGCTTTTTTTTTTTTGTCTTGTGAAATAATCAGACTGTAATATTTATAAAGTTTGGAAATGTTTTATTCATACAGATTCCTCAGATAAACTGCATCATACTCTCAGCTAGCTTCAGCTAACATCAGCTGTCACTCAGGGTAGGGTAAATAGCAGAAACACATTGAGTATAGTTGCAACAAATATTTGGCCAATCAGTCAATCAGAAGGGAAATTTTATCAACCACTATTTTGATAATCAACTAATCATTTCAGGTTTTTTGGGGGGGCCAAAATGTCAAACATTTGTTGGTTCCAGCTTATTAAATGAATTTTTTTTCTGTCTTGCTTAGTCATTACTGACATAAAATGAAGAGTCTTAGGGGTTTTTAACTATTGGTTTAAGTAAGGAAGTGAAACCAGCCACTAGTGTTCACAAACCAGTGTATTTCTAGTGACCGTCCCAAGCCCGGATAAATGTTGAAGGTAGCGTCAGGAAGGGCGTCCGGCGTAAAAAACTGAGCTGAATCAAACATGCGCATCACAAAAGCAAATTTCATTTCGGATCAGTTGGGGCCCGGGTTAACAACTACTACCGGTGCTGTTGACAAACAGGCTACCGGCAAAAATTGGGCTACTGTCAGTCGAAACGCGTTAGGAGAGAGAGGGAGAAGATGTGCGTGGATGTGGTGAGAGAGGACATGCAGATAGTTGGTGTGACAGAAGAAGATGCAGAGGACAGGGAGAGATGACAGAGGACGATTGGCTCTGCGACTCCCAGAAAAAGCTAGGTAAAGCCAAAAGAGGAAGAAGTTTAAGTAAGGAAGCAATCTTAAGATGTCACTTAAAAAAACAACAACCAAAAAAATACTACTTTTTGACATCTCATTGAGTGAATGATTAGTCAGTAAATTGTGAAAATAATCTGCAGATTAGTCAGTGATTAAAATAATCATTAGTTGCAGCTCTAATTGAGTACATTCTGTTCTTAGTATTCATGTTAGTTTTATGGTTGCAGATTACAGGTGTATTTAATGAAAACTCTTACTGCATTCACAATTTGTCAAGATAAGGTATTTTAAGCATATATCTCAGACCGTATGTTAGGGCTGGTATTGCACTTAATAGTAGGATTGAGTACCATGTGTTAAACAAGCCATACTGTGATGGTGATAGAACTCAGTGCGAGTTTAGTGGGAATTTGACACAAATTGTAGACCAAAAAAAAGTAATTTTTGCATGGGTGAGTAGTGAATAAAGACTACAGTAGTTACAGGAACATCCATTTTATGCTGATTTTACATGACAGTCTCAGTGCGCTCATCTCTGACCACTCGGTACAAAGAGTGTAGGTTATACCGTGTGACCCACTTATTGGAGAGAAATGGGTTGCGGATCATCCTGTCATTACATCCTGGCCTCGTATACCTAGTGCATTCCTGTAGTTGATTTCCACCGATTGTGCACATTAGAATCTAAGAATTTCCTACTCTGAGGCTGACTGTGAACTACTTTTATCTTCAAAATATGTCCTTACTGTCCTCAGACAACCCAGCAAGCCTGTAAGGGAAATAGGCCAGCCTACTACACTCCCGTTTCGTCTTGTCCAGGTGGACTTAATTGAGCCACTCATGGGTTTCTGACTAGAATTGCTTTCTTTCCTCGCATGACCTGTCTGCTATGTGTGATTACATTATGTAGGAAAATTTTAATGTTGGAATGATTGATCTGAGCAATGTTGCGACCTCTCTTTCTGCCTCAGTTAAGTTTTTTTCCTGAGCAAATTGAAACGTATTCAGCCAGACTAATCAAAAAAGTTGGCCCAAGGCTGTTTTTTATTCTAAAAATGAACTTGTCTTTAAAATTGATCGGTTTCACTGCTAAATGAAGGAACTGTCTCTTAGCTACAAGCGATTAAGAGAAAAATTACTCTTTGAACGTTCAATCTGTGCAGCAGATAGCTTGAATACTTGTGGTTTGTGAGTATTAATGTAAAATACTGTCTCTTCCTTTCAGAGTGACCGTCTCCTCATCAAAGGAGCAAAGATAGTGAATGATGATCAGTCATTCTTGGCTGATATCTACATGGAGGATGGAGTCATCAAGTAAGTGCAGTATGAAGATGAATGGGGCTTTTCTTTACCTTGATTCTCAGAATTTCTATCAGTTTTTTCATGTTTCCTTTATTATTTTCCGTTTTTTGTCTCCTTCAGGCAAATAGGTGATAACCTGATCGTTCCTGGAGGAGTTAAGATCATAGAGGCTCATGGGAGAATGGTGATGCCAGGGGGGATTGATGTGCACACCCGATTCCAGATGCCTGACAGAGGCATGGTGGCAGCAGATGACTTCTACCAGGGCAGCAGAGCAGCCCTGGCTGGGGGGACAACTATGATCAGTATGTGTAAAATCAAACAGATCAACATGCATTTCAACCTGTTTCGTGCACAGTCATCCTGTTGCTGGGAACAGAACGGTGCAGATGTGTTCTGCCGCCAAGCGTATGATTTAATCATGTACTTTGCTTGTGTTGATGAAATCCAACCTGTTTGTGTTTGGCAGTCGACCACGTGGTGCCAGAGCCGGGTGCCAGCCTGATTGCAGCTTTCAAACAGTGGAGGGAATGGGCTGATAGCAAGTCATGCTGTGACT
>KV751354.1:776316-794762 GCA_001698575.1 Mola mola
CTCAAGAAGAGATGGAGACCCTGGTGAAGGATCATGGTATGTAGTCGATATGTTCCCACATCATCTGCACTGGATTGCAAGTTTGCATCTAAAGATTATTTTCATTATCAATTATTCTGAGGACAATTTTCAACATAAAATGATTATTCTGTAAAGTCTGGAGCCTGCAACCCAAAGACTTCTCATTTTCTCTTAGAAATGACAAAGAAAGGCAGCAAATCCTCACATTTAAGAAGCTAGAACCAACAAATATTTTTTTGTGAAAATGAACTTACACAATGAATCAGTCAGAATAGATTGATTTAACAGTCGCTACACCTCTGATCTCTGTTTATTTCAAGTATTAAAAAAATCTCTGTAACTACCAGCTGTTTTGGTGCAGGAATATTTTTTTGATCATTAAATTTTTAACAAAAGGTTTATCCAGACTTTACATGGGGGAAAATGTTAAAGTACAGTAAGTAAATGTTTCTGCTTTGTGATCTTTATCCTTTTGGTTTTACTTTTCTCTTTTACTCTGGGTTTTTCCCTCTGTCGCTTTCTTTATTCCACCTTTGGCTGTTTTCTCTCATAAGTTTTCTATCTTCAGGTGTCAACTCTTTCCTGGTCTATTTGGCTTATAAGGATGTTTTCCAACTTTCTGACACTCAGGTATGTGCTGTCTCTCGGCACATTTTACTAAGCTTTCATTTTTTTTGTCTGACTGTCCTCGGCTTAGATGACTGTAACGTTAGCTGACCATTGTGTGTCCTGTTCTTTCAGATTTATGAGGTGTTCAGTGTCATCAGAGACCTCGGAGCGATTGCTCAGGTGCACGCTGAGAATGGGGACATCATTGCAGAGGTTAAAAAAAAACACACACCCATGAAGATGGTCAAATCTCTTCTCTAAGCAGTTGGTTCCGTTTAGGATCACAACGTGCTCATGTGCATTTTTCAGGAGCAGAGACGTATTCTTGATCTGGGCATCACCGGACCTGAGGGACATGTGCTCAGCCGCCCAGAGGAGGTAAGACAGGTTTCTCAAAAGTTGCATATAACACAAGGTTTTGGTGGGCTCTTGGATTGCTGCATTACAGAAAACAAGGATGTAATGGTGGAATTAATAAACACAAATCACAGAAAATGGACAAAATGTGGGTGGAATTTTTAAAAGGTGTGTTATTCAACATTTCGGTGATGTGGACTGTAGCACCACCTCGTGGCCCGTTGTTGCCTGTTTGTATGGCGATGATTTGTAAAAGGAAGGACATGTGCAAGGGATTTTTGTAGTAGCCCCTCGCGCTCGAGTAGATGCATCCTTTTTTTCCCAGCATGAAACTGCTCAGAACAATGACTGTTAGCATAGAATATAGAAAAAATTTAAACAGAATTTGGTTAAAAAAAAAAATTAAGACCGATTTAATCTGACTTTGTTGTGATGAAAACCATTCTGAAAATGATGACTGACTGTCTGCAGGTCGAGGCTGAAGCTGTCAATCGCTCTGTCACCATAGCCAATCAGACCAACTGTCCCCTCTACATCACCAAGGTGATGAGCAAAAGTGCTGCTGATGTCATTGCCCTTGCCAGGAAAAAGGGTACAGAGACTTTTTATTTATTTTTGTACATTTATTGAATGCCTTAATCTGTGTCTGTTGACAGTCCACCTGCTTCACACTGACATCATCCTTTCTGCTCCTGTAGGCGCTGTGGTCTATGGAGAGCCCATATCTGCCAGCTTGGGCACAGACGGTACCCATTACTGGAGCAAGAACTGGGCAAAGGCTGCAGCTTATGTCACTTCTCCCCCGCTTAGTCCTGATCCCACCACCCCCGACTACCTCAGCACTCTGTTGTCATGGTAGGAGTCTTTGCCGCGACCTAAAAATAGCTGGAACACAATCAAACACATTATTGCTCTGTGTGGTATTTTCCTGTTACTTAGCTACGCTTTGTTTTCTGACCAAATTTGTAACTTTCACATGCAGCTCATAGAGAAATAGTTTTGTTATTGGTAACTCGGTAAATAAATCAAATCCTATTGCACATATTGAAACTTATTCTTATTTTTATTGATTTCCTTATCGTATTTAGTGGGGACTTGCAGGTGACTGGCAGTGGTCACTGCACTTTTGAGACTTCTCACCGTGCGATTGGCAAAGATAATTTCACCCTAATCCCAGAGGGCACCAATGGCACCGAAGAGAGAATGTCTCTAATCTGGGACAAATGTGTGGTGAGTTTGATATGACCCACTTTCCTCATGTTCCAAAGAGATTCCATTAACCGAATGACCTTGTGAAACTTTGTGTGCAATATGTATACAGTAGCATTTGATATGTTGCCCTGTCCTAAAAGGTGACTGGTAAAATGGATGAGAACCAGTTTGTGGCAGTGACTAGCACAAACGCAGCCAAGATCTTCAACCTGTTCCCCTGCAAAGGCCGCATCGCTGTGGGCTCCGATGCCGACCTCGTGTTGTGGGACCCAGACATGACTAAGATCATCACAGCCAAGAGCCACAACCTGGTCAGATGATTACTCTGCCTTTTTTTTCACTCCGGTCATATACGTGTCCTACACATGTTAAAACCTAATTTTTGAGATTTCATGTGGTCGGCAGGTGGGCTTTATGGCACAAAGTAAGTTTATACTTTGCTAGGGCAGTTCTGTCAAGAAGAGAGGTACAGTGGCTCTTAACACTTAAAAGTAAGCTCCATAAACTCCAGATCTGTTTTCTTTTTTATCTTTTGGAAGGGGGGTACTTAGAGGGAGATATTCAACAATTTGTCCCACAGAAGTGGGTGAAAAGGGACCCCTTCAGAGTGTTATTTAACTCCCTGTCTGAAAAGCATGACGTGGTTGGCACTAGTCAATATCTTAGGGTGCTGGCTCAAGTGATAAAAACAGCTCTGTGCTATCTTACAACATGAGCGACTCTTGATGATGACTCTTACGACAGAAATGTTGGCAGGGGTCACCACTGATCCTGTTGAAAAAAAGATATACATACTGTATATTAAGCAACACAGAATAAGCCAGAGTCAGGGTGAAGATGGGCTTATAAACTACAGGTAGACACAGTAGTTCAACCTTTACAAAAAGGTTTTACATAGAGGGACTGCAGGTATTTTGTAGTGTGAACCATTTATAATGAAAATGAAAAGGAGTAGTATCCTCCAGACAAAATAACTCTTCAGATATTTTGCTGTGTGAAATTCTGTGGAAAAACAGCCTGCTTGCATATTTAGTTAAAAAAAAAAAAAAAGTGTTGATTTAACCGTATGGTTTTGCTAATCATAGAATTAGTGCATTAGTGTTTTAATTGTACCTTGATCCAAACTCATTGTCTCTTCCAGGCTGTGGAGTACAACATCTTCGAGGGCACAGAAGTGCGTGGATGTCCTGTGGTGGTGATCAGCCAAGGCAAGATCGTGTTGGAGGAGGGCAACCTTCACACCACGGAGGGCTGCGGTCGCTACATCAACCGCAAACCCTTCTCCGACCATGTGTACAAGAGGATAAAGGCCCGCAGCAGGGTGAGTACTAGTTGGAGCTCGTCGCACTTCAGAGAAACTTAAATGGACAGTTGATCCAAAAAATACAGATTTTCCTCTCACCTGTAGTGCTGTTTGTCCATCTATATGCAGCTTTTGATGTCAGAAGTGTTCCTGTACGTTTAGCTCACAGAGTTGCGAGGAGTGCCCAGGGCCCAGTACGACGGGCCGGTGTGTGAGGTGACTGTGACTCCCAAGGTGATGTCCACAGTCTCCTCAGTGAAAACTTCCCCTGCCAAACAGCAGCAGCAACAACAGCAATTCACTCACCAGCCAGTGCGCAACCTTCACCAGTCTGGTTTCAGTCTATCTGGTGAGAAAAGGCACACTTTTCCTTCTTGGTGACTCGCCGCTTCCACAGCTGACTTTTTATGTTGTATTCTGTTGACTCTTCATCTTTTAGGTGCCCAAATTGATGACAATGTTCCCCGCCGCACCACTCAGCGCATTGTGGCTCCCCCTGGTGGAAAAGCCAACATCACCAGCCTAGGCTAAGCTCCTGTAACAACTGAGCCAGGGATGCACTCTTACCATTGTCACATCACATCTGCTCACCTGTGACACCCACTGCATCCCACTCAAAAGCACTCCATCTAGTTTTATTCACACACTACCACCACTCTCTCACCTCAAGCAAAAGAAAAGACAACACTTTTCTGTTTTGTTTCATCTTTCCTGCCATATTCCATTGTCAAGAAAAGGTCGAATCAATTGAAGCAGCTTTTTCCTTGTCTTATTTGTTTACATTTTTTGTATTGATTTTTGCTGTACACGTTTGAGCTGTTGGCTCAGAAAGATGACAAAAAAATAGCCCCATGGAGAGGTAAGTTTCATGAGCCAGCTTTCTTAGAAACCTGAGATGTAACAGTTTTTCATAAAGTAATGTCCGCAGATATAGTTTTGAAAGTGCGCTGGTGGTCGTGTAACAGAGCCACCTTCAGTTGGAAGTAAAGCCTCTGCCGTCTACGTTGTAACACTAAGATTTCGGTAAAAAGTTGTTTTATTGTTGACTCAACGTACTAATGATGAAATATTGGACCATAGAATACAACTTCTGCTTCTCATTTCATTCCATCACCTGATTTTTTTTTTTTTTTTCCGGTCGTTTGCAGTATTTCTGTGTCGGTACTGTGTGCAGCTGAACCATCCACCTCAGTCTTCCTTTTTTTTTTTTTTTTGTTATAGCTGCACTTTTTTAAAATTGATGTTCTATGATTTTATCGTGTTTAAGACTTTTTGTTTTGAAAAGCTGACTGCACTGAAAAGAAAAGAAAGGGTACTTTAGGGTGGAACCACTCATTTAACTTTGCCGTTTATACAGGAGTAGAAATGGCTGGCACATTCCATTTAGTCAGAGGAACATGAACCTCCATTTTAACATTTTGTTTTCTACCCTTGTGTTCGTTAAGAGGTTGTCTGTACATATTTTTCAGGATACAGACAGACACTACAAGGAAGCTAGAAGGCAACCTCTCTACACCTGGTGCTATATGACCTTTGCTGTAGTTGTTTAGATGACATCTGCCACCACACAGCCGTCGTGTAAGCTCAGTAACAACAGCAGCCAGAGTCACCATTTACCCTGTTTGGAAAGAATTTGATTTGCACCTGTAAGAATCCAAACAGTCAAAATGTACTTGAGGCTTGCACCTATTTGTTTGTACTGGAGATGTCTGTATGTTTTATTATATTTGTTGAACTGAACTACTTGCCTGCCTGTTGTGTAAGATATTGATAGCACACTGTATCTATGAAGGCTCTTTAAAGAAGTCATCTTTGAGACCTGATGAAAAAATGCTTCAGTATGTATATGACATCCCTCACAGCGTGCTGATGCTGTGTCCACTGTTCTCCGTGTTAGTGTTGTGAATGAATTGCCGGATATCCATTTTTTTAGTCTTACGCCCCTCTTCTTCCTCCACCTGCTGACACCCGATCCACTCAAGGTAGTAACACCAAACCATAATGGGTCGGCAGATTTCGCAGAGTTGTGCAGCCATAATGTAAAACACTGGATTATTTTGCCTTGTCAAGTGTAGGTTTTGTATGCCAACCTATTATGTGAAATGATTTACATTGGGGGAAGTTTGTTGGTCATGGTTATTAAGTTGTGATGTTGAGCACTATTGTAGCCCCCTCCCAGAAAATGTGATACTCTTCAGTCAAGTATATTTTGTAGGATACCAGGGTTTTCGAGGAAAATCATCAGTCCTGTCAGCATTCGACCCTATCGGTATTGACTTCAGTGGATTAAAATGATGAAAAACAACTCTTAGTGTGCTGTCTCTTATTTAGACTTGAAAAGTTAAGCTAGTAAAAATACTTAAATGTTAAAATGTTTTGAAATTTTTTACAGAATTCTAGAAAAAAAGGGTGGTTACTTGAGTGTATTGTTTGAGTTTGATATTAAGAAGCTGTTTTGACCTCCGTTGGAGGAAACTTTCTCTGTGAGGTTTTTTTTTTGGTATATCAAGTAGATTGAGACCAATCGCGGTTTATTATACAGCTTACACATTCATAAAAACTTAAAACCTTCAGCACAAATAAGCGAGAGAAGTAGGAAAAGCGTTTGTTGAAGAAGTGAGTGTCTTTGCACATGGATGCAAGAATCAATTCAGTTCAATACAACACAGCAGTGAGATGGGACCGTGCGTTTTGACTTGAAGGAAGAAGAACAAGACAAATTAATGAAAAAAGAAAGAAATAGTGAAAGATTCATCAGGGCTTAATGATTACTAAGCACTGAAGTTGTGTCTTAAATTCACACATGGCTGATATTGTGTATCACCGGCATCTTGAATTTGTTATTTTAGACATGAAAGGTGCATTGATATGTTGAGCTATACACAGAAGTGTTTTCATTTGGCAGGAATTGCATTCATATTACACTTAATCGACCAAATGAAGGGCACAAATTTACTACTAAATGGGTTCATATACAAATGCATGTTGATGCAGAGACACATCTAAAACATGCCGGCTGAGGGCAGGTCCTGATCTCATTGAGCCCTCTGCAGAATGATGAACCAGCTGCTTCACTTTGCCACTGAGACAATCAGCAGGGCTTCGTGACCAGGCAAATTTTTTGACTAGCGCAAAGAAAAATCTGAGGATTTATCCATCCAGACCACAAAGGGATATCCGTAATTTGATTGCTCCGGATGTGACAAATTTATGTCTAAAGATGCTCTCACTCATATTAACTCTAACTGTTTACATGACTGACTAAAGTCTGAAATTTAACACTTCGTCTCCCATAAGCAAAATACAATATATACATGAACTAAGATTGATTTTTTTTTTTTTTCTGGCTTCAGTTCTTGACTGATTGTGAAGGGCAGTCTGAAGATTTGGTCTAGTAAGTCAACTGAGGTGTCAATTGGTCAAAAACTACAGGAGAAATAGGTTCTAGAAGTTTTACAGATTAAAAAAAATAGAAGGATGACCTTTCAAAGCATATTTCATTTTGTGCTCAATCAGCCTTACATTATGTTAAAAGTTGCAAAGTCATAACATATATGGTTGATTTGTTATGAATTTTGTTTTGAACTTTACACAGTTGTTGTAGTGCCATCATTAAGACTATTAACAGACAGAGCCAGCTGAGGAAGGCAGTTTGTCATAGGACTGGACCTCTGTGTAAAGTTTTGAAAACATTAATACGGAGCAGAAAAGAAAAATGAGAACACTTGGAAATCCAAAGGGCCCCTGCAGCTCTGCTGCCTGGTCCCTAATGAGGGGTAAGTAGTAGAGAAACTACACAATTGAAGCTTTTTAGTTTGTGGATAAACATTCTCTGATTCTCTGATTAAACAGCAAATTCCAAGCTTCTTAGTAAGACATACCCCCACGGCCAGGTCTAATTCATCAGCACAGTCCCTTATGTTTCAGTTGTACGTATTTCAATTACTTTTAATGTAATGTAGCTATTGGTCATGAAGGTGGATATCATTGGGGATGCTTCAATATTTTCAGTCAGTGTTCCTCTGCATTTTTCATTTTTCTGCATCATAAATAGCACTTCAGTAAGTCAAATTTTGTAGAGTATTTCTACACTACAACTAAATGCTAGTCTTACTTAAGCTGAGGCTCTGAATCTTCTGCTGTTGAGCAATTAACTGGAACTGAAATTGATTAATTAGAAGAATACCAACTGAGCACAGTCAACAATTACACAATTCTTTGCCGGAACCTCCTAAACAACTTAAATCTTTTACAAACAACATTAGTATTATTTCTGACAGATAAAATTAATTTCTGATGTGTCAACCTACTATTTTGCTGAGTCCCATCACATGTTCAGTGCATGCTGTACCTGCAGAGATGCAGCCGGACAGTAGGTGGAGGCACAGAGTCGTGACCTGCAGCCTCAATGTCAAAGCAGCCTTTTCCTCCTCCAGCTCCCTCAGAGATTCACCTACAGCGATACTCCCAGTGAAGTGAACCAAGCGGTTACTTCACAGCGAATGCACGCATCAACAACGGTTCTGTGATTTGTGAAAAACCACCTCCTGGCTGTTTGACCAATTGGGACTTGCACAATGAGCACACTGATTAAAACGGGGAGGAGAATCCTGTAATGTCAACATCTTCACCCACAGATGAGAGCTTTAGAGGGAAAACACACATACGTTACACCAAAAAAAAAAAAAGAGTCAGGAAGACTTCGCAAAGCAAAGGCAAAATACGCAAGCATGACTCACCCGCTGTGTTTGCAACATCATCAGTCCACCGGAATACAGACACTATTACTGTAAGTCCACAGTGGTTTGCTGTCACTAAGATGGATTTGGTACTGTCAGCATTCATGACAACATATAAAATCAATGACTGTGGGCTCTGCAAGGCATCAGAACCTTAAAACTAAGAGATTGCAAATAATATTGATAATGTCACCCTCACTGCATATAAATAGGCTGCATAGGCTGGATAAGATTAGGTGATGAGACACAGGGGGTTGCTCCAGCTCTGCTCTATATCTGACTAAGGCAAGCCTTTATATCTAATAAAGGTAGCTATCACATTACATTTGGAGGATAAGTCTTTGAAAAACGTGGCACAGGTGATCTGTAGTTGAGGTTTTGCTTATAATCCCACCAATGTGTGCAGAGAGACAATAGAAGGCAGAGATGAATTAAGTCATCTGTACAATCTGTAGTTTATTGCTGCGGCTGGCAGCTAATGTCCTAATGGCATCTGCGCAAAGATGGTGTGATTTACAGGTTCACAGACTTGCTAGTCAATGACAATGAGGAAACGCACAAGCACTCTCACTGCCTTGCCAGGATCCCCCCCCCTGTGGGAACTCTGTCGAATCCACTTCTGTGACCCGTCTGAATGCGCAAAATGGGTAACGGCTACTGCTCTACTGTACCTCCTCTCTCTCACACACACCCTTGAAAGGAGCACATCTTGGTACTATAGAAGGAGTTGCCAGGGGAAAATAAATCAATACACATGGCAGACGTTGTCCTCTTGCCCTGTGATACGTTTGCTCAAACAGAGGGACTCTTTCCAGTCTCAAACTCACTTAAAACACTCACTTTTTCACCTGTGATCTAGTAAGCAGCACCCACGAGGTAGATCTCGCCAAAATTAGAGAGGAAGGTTCTTTGTGCTTTGTCCGAGTAAAACAAAGAGTGCGGCCTGAGAGGGGAAAGTCTTAGCCCATGCATGACTTTGCTTGACATAGCTAATTCTGCTGGATTGTTTTAAGAGGCTTGGGGGCCCGTCAGGATTGAGGTCAGCAAAAATTCCTTGCAAGTATATTAAGACTTCCATCTGGCATGCTCTGGGGTACATGAAATTTTGGGAATGGGGTTAGATGGGATGGAGGCTTTGATGGGATATATATTCAGGGAATCAACCAAAAGAACCAACAACAAGAGTCCAAGAATGTACGCATGAATCCCCTCTTAGGAATATGTCATACAAATTTATTATAATATGACACGGAAGTACACAAGGTCCCATGGTTCTGACTGTGTACGAAACAGGAACAGCATTATAGGCAAACTTTGAACCAGAGAGCACCACTGACCAGCATTTCAGAAACAACTGTTGAAATCATGCAATATATAAAGCTTTCATATTTGCAGTTATACACATTTGAATTGGTAATATAAAATATGTAAACATTTAGAGATATTTTAGTTTCTTCTTTTGATCTATTTTTTAAAAAAAAGTGTTTTCAAAGACTTTTTTTTTCAACACATTTCCAATACTTGATGGAATGCAGTGTGTCTTTTTGAAGAGTTAAAAAAATAATGATGTTTTAGATACATTCAGAAAAAAACACGGAACACTATCAAAACTGAGGCTTTTGCATTTTAAATTCCCACTCAGCTCGTCCTTTGTAATGCCAGCAAAGCAAAATTGACTATATTCTCATCTGCGACCTTGAAGTGGGAATCATGACTAATGGATGGAGGATTACAGGAGTTAAACAGGCTCTCCTTTTTCAGACAGGGACATTTGGTGAATTTTAATTGTGGGAATTGTGTTTCCGACAGGAGTGAGCTGCTCGCAGTTTGACTCCTGTGGGGGAGTCCCACCACTGAGGATGCAGCAGCATGTGTGGTGAAAGCTTTTACTGCAGAGTTTTGCAACTTTCGCCCTGCTCATCTTGGCTGGTCCAGATCCACTTGCAGCGTCTCCTGAAAATACCCTCCACTCCCTGCTGTCCCTGGAGGATGGGGTCCTGGAAAGAGCAATGAAGGAAGAGGGACTGAGCCGACAGGGACCCCCCCTGCTGTCCAGGCCCAGATTGAGGGGCTGGCTGTGACCCTGAGTTTGACTCTGAACTGCATTCAGATCATGATGGTGTGGCCTTGGGTTGGTTTTCAGACAATGTACTGTGAGTAAACTCTGGAAAGCTTTCTTAAACTCCTGGTTGGAGCACGGGTAGATGATAGGGTTGATGCAGCTGTTGAAGTAACCGAGCCAGAAGGTGATCTTGAAGACAGTGTCTGAAGGTCTATATGCAGGGAACATCGAGCCTGTTGGGACAGTAGGCACAAAGCAGTGATTAACATTACAGCAGAATGCAGCTGATTTAATTATGAAACAAGGAGCTTTATCTGCTGTGCTAGCAGCTCTGTGAGGCTGTAAACACATCGATTGGGCCTAAAATTATATCAGCTTGCTAACATGCTTTCGACAAGAATGTATACATTCTGATGTTAGGTAATATATTTTGAGAGCATTTTTTTTTTTTTTTTTTTTAATTCTCTTAAAATGTGACTTGCAATTAGTCAATCCAATCATTTGTATGCAGCCGCACGCTAATTGTGCATGACAGAGGTTTTCCACAAGACTAGGCAGGTAAATTGCTAAAGCTACCGAGCTAGTCATGCAAAAATAGTAGAGAAAGTACAGCAAAATTCCTCTATAATAATAGGCCAGCTCTACTATGAGCACCACAAACGTCCTTACAGCTTTATGACATTGTTGGATTTTTTTCTTATATCATGAGACATGAAATTACTGGACAGATAGTTCACAGATCGTACAGAAAACATCAGTCCGCTGCTGTGTACTCTCTCTCAGCTGACTTGTGTAGTGTGAATTAGGCACATCGGTGTACTACAGCTTCAACCATGTGGTAATAAGCTCTGGAAATGATGCCAGGATACATGAAAATCAGTGTATGTTCCTGATAACCACAGAGTTATAGTATTCTTACAACCACAATTGTGGGGAAGCCCAAGAAGCTAACTGTGAAAACTCGTTCATGGTTTATGTCTTCACGTCAGTGTTTCCTGTTGAAATTTTTAGTCTCCTCACATCTCCTCTTGTTTGAGACTCTTCCACCTCCTACCCTGTGTTTTCCTGCCAGGTCTGATTGTCTGCCCTGCCCTAATCACAACTGTGTCCCATCACCTTGTGCACTAAAATAGTGTGGTCAAGCTGTTTCTTGCCAGTTTGTCTTAGTCCCTCTGTGTCTAACATCAAAGGTTTTAAGTGTGCATGTCTTCCTGTTTTCTTTACCTTGCCATTATTGCTCTGCCTTGCCCTATTGGTGTAGTTTGCCTTTTCCGATTGACCCGCTGTGTAATGAGCTGGATATTCTGCAACCAAACTTGACACTTTTTTCTTTTCCTGAGTCCTCTGCCTGCTTAATGGCAGGCTAGCATAGTCACCTTCAGAAAACATAGTGATGCCAACAAATTACAAGTAACCAGCATCAAAGCATCTATACTGAATTTGAAGGCCAACTTGAATATTTACCAAGTGCAAAAGCAACACTTTTAACTGTTACAGGTTGCTTACAGGTTGAACGACCTGTAAGAATTCTTACAGTCCATTAATAGATGGTGTGTAGCCAAAACAGCAATAAGTAAATGTCAAGATATCTGACTTTAATCAAATAAGCTGTCTTGGGTGATGCTTTATTGGGTGAGCTATTGCAGATGGCTGAATGTGGGCTTTTGAAAAATGAGATCATGATATAGAGATGGATAGAGGCAAGAGGTGGAGAGAGTTTTAGAGCACATCATTTTTTGCTTGGCTCTGATGCTCATACATTTTGTTCCAGAGGTACCAACCAGAACAGTTCTGTTATTGCCAGTACCCCCGGATGGATGCAGTTTGGAAAAAAAAAAAAGATGATTGCAGCTGTTCAATAGATATATTGACCAAAATCCATGAAACACCGTAGGAAAATTCTCCTACAGTTGAGCTTCTGAACCTATTTAAAAACTGCCTGACCAAAATCTGTCGCATTGGGTATGTGATCCGTCTGAAAAGCCTGTTTAACTGCTTCCAACGGAATCAAAAAGGTGCTTCTAGGGAGACATAAAAGTGAATAGGGGAGCATTGATTTAGAGTCATGTATCTTCTCATCTGACAAAGGTAACAACTTTTTAAAAATTCTCCTTTTTACGGTGGTTTGGTCTCCACCAACTCTTCAGAAAAGAATACTTGATTGTTTAACTAACTTTGACTAGAGTGAACAATTATTGATAGTAGTACAAGCTTTAAAGAGAAGCTGCAACACAATCCACTAAGATGTAGAAATATACTACAGGGTGTGTCAGTACAGTGTTACACAGAGTACCCAAAATTCACTGAAGTTAAAGTCAAGTTATATTATTTTAGGAAAAGTTAAAGTAACACGTGTGAATATGGGGTAAAAGTCTCAAAGAATCTTATATTCTTGATGTGATTTAATGATATACTTGATATTAATTGTAGTATCAAAGGCAAACATAACAGCAATTTATACATAGATTTATATGAATATATTGTACGAGGAATTGACAATTATCAGCCTGGCTATCAGATGCCACATTTGACATTTTTGAGACTATTTTTTATCAGGGTTTCAGACTGTTAATGAAATAAATCCATTTAAAACATGGTCCTTTGGTTCAGATGTAACATGCAATACAGTACAAAGCATATCAGCAAACTTCTGCCTCATCTCCAGACCTGGTCAGTATACCACAACATCACTTCTAAATCTGCCACGACATAGATTTAAAATCAGAATTTTATCTCGGTAAGTTAATATGTACATTTTATGTCTATTTAAACAGCAAGAGATGGAAGACGATGGGGAAAAAAAGGAAGAGAAGGAGATGGAACAAAATTCCCTGGCTGGATTTACACTTAAATGAGACATTGTAGTTGTCATCTTAGCATTTTAAGACAAATGGAATATAGTGTGCAGTAGCAATGGCTTACTTGCAGCCCTTGAACAAGGCTTCTGAAATGTCAAGGAAGTGGGGAACAATCCACAAATGAACAGAGCCAAAAGACGTTCTAATTATTTATTTCTCTCAAGACGTGTTGTTAATATTAATAAACTAAATCAAGCAATCACAAGTCATCTAGCTCCAGAAGTCAAATCTAGACCATTGCTTGGTGATTCACTGATAAATCTATCTACAGACTTAGGTGGCACTGGTATGCAGTCAGTGTTAATAAGGGAGTGTTGGTAAACAGGCTTTCTTGATTCCCAGTGACAAAAGGCCTTCAGCCAAATAGTAACAGCTATATTTGCAAGAATGAGAGTGTGGAATGAATAAAAACCCTGAGGGATTTTGAGGGCTTTGTCATATCTCATATGTACTTGGTTTAGATGTCCTTCTCGCATTCCCTAAATATTGACACCAGCACATATAGTGCACGCATGGCCGGCAAGCCATGTAATTTCCCTTCAAGCTTGTCTTGATTCAGCTGACCGCTGAAGGGAAGAATCTATAGGGTCTGACACCAGTGTGAACTTTACTTTATCTGTCACTCCTGGACTGGTGTGGTGATGAAGTAAGTGACAGTCACACGAGAGAGTGGAAGGAGAAGAGAAATGGCTCCACACTTCATTGAAAGATGTGTGCTTAAAATACATATGTTGGTCTGATAGGGCTATGCTTTTGTTTACAGACAGGCGAGCAGCAGAAACTGTCAGGGATATAAAAGATTTATAGAGCCTATTAATAGAGCATCTACCTGGCCGAGTCAGAGCATTTACTATGTTGCTCGAGAGGCCACAAGGCTCCTCTGAATGAACTTAAGCACGCTCCCACTGAGGAGCAATTCCATTAACGTGATCAAACTATTAAATTCGCCAGCACTTAAAAACCTGGCAGTCAACAAATGGATCTGAAAAATGAATGCAGGAATCAAATAGCTTTCTAAAAGTGGTCTGACTGCTGGTAATCAAATATAAGAACCTGTTTTTAATTTGGGTAATCGTTGTCATTAACATATCAATAAGCAGGTAATCAACTGCCCAGTGCATCTTCAGTCTCATTTGGAGAATTCTGACAATTTTTGTTGTGACAAAGAGTTGGATGCTCTCATTTCCTTCCATTAATTATGAAATTGGGACCTTGAGACAGCTTAATTTAGCTTAACATACAGACCAGTAACTTGACCGACATGGAACGTTACTGTTTCAGTGCCGTCAGAAATAGTCTGCCACATAACCTGCATAACCACAACCTGACGTTTTTATGCTTTAAGAAGAGATTAAAAGAAAGAGCAATACTGTGCTACCTTCTTAGCTTTCGTAGTGGCATTTTTATTTTTAAATACGGCCAGGCTAGCTGTTTCCCCCATTACTAGTCCGTATGTCATACTAACTCTTAACAATGAAGCAAATGATTATATTTACTACACTGCCAATAACTTGTCCAAAATGGATTCTGTGCATCCAAAAACTGTACATAAAATGTTGGAAATGGCCGTGTTATCGCCTGAGTGGACTTAAAAGGAACAAAACCAAACCGTTGCAGTATGGAGAACATGCAAAAGGACATCAAGGACTTATCAGTGGAATAATCAATGGAACAGGCTGATTCATTTCTCCAAGCTCATGTTAAGCCTGATGCCTTGTTGGAACTATATAAGAATTGAGAAAGCTTGAAAATATCTAATCACAACTCCATCCCAATGTTATTGAATTTTTCTTCTTCTCTTTCTCTTATATATTTTTCTTGTGATCTGCGTTTGATTTCGTGGTAATTCTGTTTTTTTTTTTTAATTGTTATTAATAATTAAAATAGATGCATTATTTAAACAATTGAACTATAGGCTTTTTTAAAGGGCCATTGCATACATCGGAGGGAACTTTTGTCAGAAAAAAAACTACAATTGTCATTATTATATTTTCATTAGTGTCTAATTAACTGAAACTAAAAATTGTTCTCGCTACCTCAGAATGAGCCTTTGATTTCGAGTCCTCTTCTATGGAGGATGCTATTTTTCTACATTAGATCACAATGGACAAACCAAACATTTGGAAAGGTATTTTGTGTTTCTACCATGCACTTTGAGGATGCAGTGGTCTTTTGTTTGTTGCCATCACTCCATCACAAAGTTCCACTAAATACTTTTTTGATTTGGTTGATTTCTGTCACAGCTGCTGCTTTGTAAAGACACGACTTGAACACAATCTAGCTCAGAAAATTAAGAAACATATGATGCACCCCATTTGATCCATGAAGTTCGACATTCTGAGATGCCAGTCAGGTACATTAGGAAGGCCCTCTGAATTCTGAACTCTAACTCAGAAACTTGGAGCAACTTCAGTAATCCTGAGCTCATCATCCAAGATGGCTGCTCCATGGACCAATATGTGTAAAAACTTGGTCTTAATTAACAACTTGGTCTTGTGTTGTGTAATGAAATCAATCACATCAACAGTACTGTGTAACTTGTATCTCTGGCCATGTTCTGTTGCTTTCACCCACAAACTATCACGCAGCTCATTGTTATTACCTGGTATTAGCTAACAGTGCCAACGCCAACCGCTTTTCTGACTTAAATGGAATGCACCAATATATAAGATGATCAGGACAACACTCACCTATGGGCAACACCAGGAAAAAGGGCAGCCAGCACAACACAAAGCAGCCAACCACAATGCCTAAGGTCTTGGCGGCCTTCTTCTCACGTGAGAACTTGAGCAGTCGCAGGGCGAAATGTGTGCGGATGCGAAGAGCCTCTTCCTCTGACACAGTTGTGTTTCCTCGGTGTATCCTGAGAGTCACCCCTTCTGAATTGGACTTCTCTGTCTTGTGGCCCTCCCTCCGGCCCCTGCTCTCCCTGTGAGCAACCACATAGACCCGGCAGTACATGACCAGAATGATGGCTAGAGGGAGGTAGAAAGAGCCCACGGCGGAGAAGACGGCGTAGCCCGGCTCCTCTGTGATCTTGCAGATGGACTCGTCCTCGGGTGCCGGCTCTTTCCAGCCAAACAAAGGTCCAATAGAGATGATAGTGGACAGCATCCACAGTAGCATCACTGCCAGCAGCGCCCTGCGTTTTGTCATTATAGTTGGGTAGCGCAGAGGGTAACTGACTCCAATGTAGCGGTCAACAGAGATCACACAAAGGCTCATGATGGAGGCAGTGCAGCAGAGCACATCCACAGCTGCCCAAACGTTGCAAAAGGCCCGTCCAAACAACCAACGATCCACAATCTCAAAAATGGCGGAGAAAGGTAATACAGTGAAGCTCAGCAGCAAATCGGCCACCGCCAGATTGACTATAAAATAATGTGTGACTGTCCGTAGGTTTCGATTACAAACTACCGAAAGGATTACCAGGATGTTTCCAACGATTCCAAACACGATGAAGGCACCAAGCAACAGGCCCAAAATCACAGCCTTGTACACATTGAGCTCTGGGACTGAAACCTGGCTGCAGTTGGAGCAGTTGTCTGTCAGAGGAGATTTGGACATATTGTCCAGCACAGGAACCAGCTGCTCAAATACAAGTCTGATGCTTGACATTGTCCTGTGCAGCAAAGGTGGACTGAAACAAGCATCTATTTAAGTTTACTACTGGAGAACAGGGACATCAGGGCATTTTCATAAGAGCCATTAGAGTAATGACCACATTAAGTTTGTTTTGTCAAAACAGCATTTGAATGATGATGCCTCGAGCAATCAAGCCATTAAATTGGCAAAACATCAAGTAAAATACAAGAGGAGGCGGGGGGAAATGAAAGGGAGGTATAATGTATGCAGACAAAACCTACTGTGCTGAAATCAGGTAATCCATCTTTGAAAATGCAGCTGATGTTAAAACAGCTATCACACAGCTGATACAAAAATGCTGTTAGAAATGCATTATAGCTGGGATACAGATGGGTGTATATATTTAAAAAATGTCCTTGCACATTCTCTGAACCACAAAGATCTGTTTAAGACACCACTTTTTTTTGGATAGGATGGTAGTTGAGCAGTAGTCCAGGCACTCTCTGGTGGATGCAGAGGCAGATTTGACTTCAACTCAACAACGGGATTCAGCAACAGTACCCAGAACCTTTGAAAAGACAGACATAAGAATTAGCTTTAAAACAATTGGCACATCCAGCAGTAACACAAACAAATATGAATCCTTGTATTGTCAATGTTTTCTATGTTTCCACAGATCAGATATTCTAAGACTGTGGGTGAGAGACAATATGTGACCTACAGTTGCTGTAAGATCAATGTAATCATCCATCTCAAGCTTATTGATTAAGCACAATATGAGGTAGAGGAAAAAAGAAACCGATATCAGGAACGATTAGCTGGCTGTTTTTCTGAATTGCCTGGAAAAAACATCACAAAACGAAACTTTAGATGACATCAAACCCATGCAGAATATCCAGAGTCAACGATGTAGAGGCCTCAGTTGAAATACTTTATGTTTTTATTCCCATTTATTTTGTGTCACCAATATGACCTTCAACTGAAATACACTAGCCTGATCTGGCTCTTAAAACAAATCAATTTCACACTGTGACCCGAAAATAAATAGAGGTCAAAACAATACACTTACAGTTTGTAATTGACATGTGTTCATTTAACTGTGGTAATATCATTCACATTATGATAATATATTGATGTTTACATACTTAATGTAAAAATGCATCTGGCAGGTAATTTTCCCAGTTTAGTTTAAAAAAAACCAAACAGGAAACAAGGGAAGAGCTTACTCTGTTCAAAAAGATTGAACAGAGTAGACGGACAAAAGATCGAGATAGCTTAAAAAACTCTGCCTGCATGGCCGAGACATGCACATGGGAAAAGTTAGCCAGCGGCTTTCTTGCAGAAAGGTTTGTAACACATAATCTGTGTTGTGAAACAGTGTTGTTTTAATTCTCATTTTTACTTCCACTCAGTTAGAAAGCTGGTTGAAACAACAAAAACGGCCAAGTAAAGGACACCAATCCCACTCACCCAGGTAAAGGCTGTGAATTAAATCCATTTAGCCGCAACTAGATGTTCTAGATGTTTGTGACATAATACATGCTTTCTACCAAAATGCGCTCACTGATAAAGGGCTCTGTGATGTTGTGGAAGAAAAAAGTCTCACAGAAAGAAATTTGGTTCTAATTTCTCCTATGCTCGAACATAAAGTAACTTAACATTGTAAAATTTCCAGATTAGTTAATTGGGGTTTAACCAAC
>KV751354.1:794934-809274 GCA_001698575.1 Mola mola
TTATTGATTTATTTCTTTTTTTTAAGGAAACCTACAATTTAATTTCAATCTTCCATTCATTCATTTTCTACCGCTTATCCCGTTAGGGGTCGCGGGGGGGGCTGGAGCCTGTCTCAGCATCTTGGGGCGAAGGCGGGGTACACCCTGGATGAGTCGCCAGTTCATCGCAGGGCTGACATATAAAGACAAACAACCATCCACACTCACACCTACGGGCAATTTAGAGTGACCAATTAACCTAACCCCCAGATTTGCATATTTTTGGAATGTGGGAGGAAGCCGGAGTACCCGGAGAAAACCCACGCAGACACAGGGAGAACATGCAAACTCCACACAGAAACGTCCTGACCCAGAATCGAACCCAGGACCTTCTTGCTGTGAGGCGACAGTGCTAACCACTGCACCACTGTGCCAATCTAATAAAATTAAAAACAAAAACATCTTAAAATATATTCAGAATCTAACTCTATTCCATTATCCATTATAACATAGGTAAAATTACAAATTTTGGCCTGAATCAATCCCTTTGACTTTGATGTATCAAATTAATTTGGTTTTAAATGTTCCGTCCCTGACTGCAAAGCAATGCTTTGGTGCCACAAACACGCCTCCACGGTGACAGATGGGTGTTTAATCTTGTCTAAAATGTGGATGTTCGTTGACTAAACATAGATTAGATGGAAGTAGGAAAACTAGCGTGGAGCCTGTTGACAATTTTAGGATTTTGTTAAGCTGCTTTATTTGAGACTAAATTAAAAGTTCATTTGATTTGCCCTCTTTTCTACTGTGTGTCTTCTATCTATCTGTCTCTCCATCCATCCATCCATCCACCCACCCATCCGTGATTCTGTGGTTAAACTTGCTTAACACAACAGATTATGCATAGACAACAATGAGGGTGAAGACATTATGCAGTCCCCTCAAGTCTTCAGCCCCCTCCTTTTGGCCATTACTACTAACCATCCTATTAGCCACTGGCTGACCTTTTCCTACGTGCCTCACAAACCTTTGCGTCATGCTGGACGTACCGCTGTTTAACGTGTTTGACGGACTCTTATGGTGCCATTTGGCTCCGGTGTTGGCAGGGTGCGGCAAAAAGCCTGTATTCAGCAGCCATCATAACGCAGCACCTGAGAGCATCTCCCACCCACTCAAATCGGGGAAGGAGTTCTGTCGGTGGGGAGGGGGTTGCCTTTAAGGTAATTATGAAAGTGAGAGTTACAGGTTTATCCACAGGAGGACTGCAGGATCTCATTACACCATCATCATTTCGCACTGAGAGAAAGATTATGTTACCTGTTAAAATGTGAAGTGTCCCTGCTGCATTAAAATATGAAACATACCGTTGTACAATGAGCTGGAGAAAACATGTTTGATGGATTTACCGTAAGAAACGTTCTGCCACATTGACAACATCTTTCAGCTCTGATTTACTCTTCTGCCAGAAAAGCAATCTCATTTTTTTTGCGGCAGTTAGGCTTTCTGTGATGTAGATATGATATTTCTCAGTGTCTCTGTTACACTAAATATTTGAGTTAAAAAGAGCAAGAGACTCGGGATTGATAATTACATTCTTCATTTATTTTGGTTTTAGCAGAGATTTGTTCAAAGCGGGAAGAAGACTTGTGGTTTTCCAATCAGAATTTCTTTGCCCTGCACTTTACAATCACAGCTTCTAAACCAGCAATCAATTTGAGCCTGACAAGCTCATTTGACTTGAGGCTCCTGATAAAAAGCCTGTTGCCTTCACAACACTGCAGTTTGAGTTTAAAGAGTATTCTTGATGTATATGGATCCAGGTGCAGGATCTTTTCCCACGCTCCGTTCAGTATTCATCATCGTCAGAAAAACATACATCTACTGTGAGAGTTGTTTACTTGAAGAGAGGTGACCCTTACCCAGCTCCATCATGAAGATGCCTTGCTCAAATGTTATTTGTGTGTGTGTTTCTGCCCCAGCAGTCCAAAAAAGCGTGCTTTGTGTTTGTGTGTGCTTTTCTCACAGACACAGATTGGTGTTTTGAAGAGACTGATGAGCAGCAGCTCTTCAGGGCTGGACAGGAATCCGCGCTAATGTTGCGGGCAGCTCCGGACACACAGGCTTTCTGTCTCTGCAGCTCTTTAAACTGGTCAGGAGTGAACATTCAGCCTCAGATCTAATCTCACCCTCTTCACTGGTGTGTTGGGTGAGGCAGAACTTAAGGTGATATGTGACAGAGAGTCTTCCACCTCAATAAACTGACAGAGATAAGGACTTCTGGGTACTTGCGATGGTCAATAGACCCCATAATGTGTTCCTCTTAACGACACACTCTTAACGTTGCACTATTGTCGTTATAAGTGGTGTAATTCCCCACAAAAAGAAATATGAGAGGCTGGAGTTTAAAACAAGAGAAACGGAGTAATTATAGTTAATCTGTTTATAGAGCAGTAAGAGCCATCCGTGCTATTTCAGCCAGAGAACTCCTGCAGACAGGAGAGACGAAGATAGCCTTTTTCAGACTGAGCCTGTTTGATCACATGAATCATGCTCAATCACTTCAAATGAAAAATTAGATACCAGATGAACATAACATTGTTTGAGGCTACTTCTGCGCTATTTAATAACATCGATTGTGAAAAATATTTTCTGAAGTCCACTCATGGGATTAGAAAAAGCCTCCAGTAACATCAGTATAGACATTGTTAGACATGGTTTAGGTCCCCTAAACTATAATTGATTGGTGTCAAGGGAGATGGTCGAAACGCTTATTAGATGCAATTAGATGCTTGAAATGAAAATATTCTGGCACTCACCTTAACTTTGAGTCATGCTTCTTCCCATCCCGACGTGATTCCCCTGAGCCCCATCTGGAGACGGCGGAGTCGGTGTCGGGAGAGCCGAGCGCGCAACACCGCGGAGAGGCGCTCAGCGCTGCCGGTGCCACCGGACCTCCAGGTGCTCCGAGTCCCGAGTTACTCTCTCTTCAGATGATGGCGAGCACCAGATGACTCACAGCTTTCTCCTCGAAACGCTTTCCCCCACCAATATCCACCCAGCCATCCTCATCCTCATATCACCCCTTCTCTTCCCTGCCTCCCCATCACTCCCCGTGCGTCATCACGGCCAGTCACCGTCTGCACAAAACGACGTTTCATTCACATATATGTCATCAACAAGCATTGCTCACCGTAACTCTGCTGTTAAGGGGAGTGCAAAAGTTTTTTTTGTTTGTTTTTTTTTTTTTTGCGTCAGTGGTATCTAAAACCCGTTAAACGCTGTCATATACTGAAGTACATTGTCAGAGGATGAAACAAAGTATTGCTGCTTTACAGCCAACATAGCATCAGGTTTAGGCCTAATCGGGGCTATGAAAGCTTTTTGAATACACATTCTCACAAATGGAATCACATGCTTTTGTTGAATTGGTGAAAACTTTGTGAGTGAACGTATTCAATTCTCCAATTTTATGACACAGTTTTTCTTTAATGTTTCCAAATGACTGTATGGTGTGCCAACTTTTTTTTAAATTTACTTTTTAGTGTACGTAGGATACAATGTTATTTGTACAAGTTCAAAGTTATTCACATTTTGACCTTTCCCCCCTTATACTTACTTGTCTTGGATGTGGTACATTTTGTTGAAGGCTCCTACACAAAATAATTACCATGTTTATAAAATACATTGTAAGCACAGAGCTTTGGAAGACATATTAAAGCTGACAATTATTCCTTAAATAGTTTTCGTGAGTTTTTGAGTGTCCTTTTCGTGTGTTTTTGTCTTTCAAACAGAACCGAGAACTTACAACTCAACAAAACATCTGCAGTTTGTAAATTGTCGATGAGGTTCTCTGGTCTATCTGTTGCACTACTCCATCAATACACATTTGTTAATGCCTGAAGCATGCAATTTATCTGGCATTGCAATTTCACCCTGGACTATATTATATCGCTCCTTTTCTTGCACGTTTCTCCCTCTTTTTTTTTTTCCAATTAAGCTACAAAAAGATGAAGCAGAAACAGGTATACCAACACAAACCACCTGCAGTGCCTTAAAACAGTTTGGGACTGATTCTTTTGCTCCACCGCAGACTCCATTTATCCAGTTGATGCATTCTCTGTTTTCCAGTTGGGGGCAGATAAATGCTTTACTGCTGTCCAACTTACAACTAGCTTGAAGTAAACATTTCACGTCTGCAAACAGCAAAGTGTAAAACACTTTGCTTGCATGCACAATAAAAGGTTCATTTTATGAAAACAAAATGCTTTGCTGTGTATTTGCATCTTGTTAGGGTCCACCATGCTATCTAAGACCGGTTGGAAAAAGCAATTACCTGTCCGAGCCACCCGTGCAGTGAGGCGGGCCGATGAGTTTGACGGATGCTGAAATCAATATCTCTGCACTGGAGGAAAACATTCCCCATTATGGAGGCAACAAAGCTGAGCCAAACGTTCACACTGATATTCACCTGAATGGCATATCAGGAGATTTCCACCTATATGTTTCCGATTTTGACAAAATCCTAAAACAAGAAAAGAGTAACAGCACAGACTTCATTAGTCACTGGAGTAGGTACATGCAAACAGCTAACGTTGTGCTGCTCGGCACTAACCTGTGAAATGGTATCTGATTTAAAATGCTTCCCATTTGAAATGAGAACCAGCTACTTAATGTGTCACATTGAAATCGTATTTCTCGACGGCCACTGGGGCAATTTTGTTGGCAAGTTTTTTTTATAAAATCGAGGAGAAAACTAAGTTGACATTGTAAAATATAAGTGATAGACTTCATCATCGCTGATGAAGCTCCTCACGTGGAGTGTCCTGCAGCAGCCAGCTCTCCGTCTACACACAAACGCAGTTTGCACAAATGCAGATTAAAGAGACAAAAAGACACTTGACCGATCGGTAGCAGACACAAATACAAGACGAAATTTGCACCTGTAGATGTCAAAGAATTGTTGAAATTTATTCAAATAGAACATGAATGTCCAACTTTTCCCTTTAATGAGCCAACTTTTTCATGTGATACAAAAAAAACAATGATTAAAACAATTAGGGTTAATCCTCTGCTAGCTGCAAATGTCTGCATCAAATTTTGTGTCAATCCATTCAGAAGTGAAAGAGATTTTAGACTGGATGAGTGAAAACTTTGCTAAAACTTTAATATGTTGGACAGTCACTTTGGAGAAAAAGTCAGGGGCTCAGAATCAGAAACACCTCACTGATCACTGAGAGGAATCTCTGAAAATATAAATAAAGAATAGGAAAAGTAGGAGCATGCAAATATTCTGTACGTGCATTCTAGCGCAATGTTAACAATGATATATATAGAGAGCAGAAAATAAGCTTCAGTAATATGTAAAAATAAGTGCGTCATGTTGACATTATACTGTATCTAAATAAACAAATAATAATGAAGAATATCTGGAATATATTGATACATCAACTGTTAAGTCAGCGCAGGTCAAATATAAATGGTAAATACAGCATTGCTTACGGCTGCTCGGTGAAATATATTCAAGGGAAAGTCTATTGAGCAGAAAAGGTTGATGGCCACGGGCAGGAATGACTTCTCTGCGGTGCTTCTTAGCAGGAGGAGGCAGTCGATGAGTGTGATTCATCCTGTTGAGATATGGACATTACCATACACTGAACCAGGCCAGCCTGTAATAAAAACAGAGACAAACATCTTTGCTCTATTTGCATTCCACATATTATTACATGTATTCAATAGATGAGAACAGTACAAGCAAAGCAGAAATCTACAAATCATTTATTTCCTCCACATGTGTCTCAACATATGTGTTGAGCTTGCTTCGCGTTTTGAAAAGCTATTTGCTCAGCCGCACCTGTGCCACGTCTACACGCCACATCTGATCCTTTCTGAAAACTGGAGGGGCAGAGAGATTGCATGACGCTTGAGCCTCGTAATGGTTTGGCCTTTTATTGGGCTCCATTGGTGGCGTTATGGGCAATTGCTGTAATGAAGACAGACCTATTATCTCAGTGATAGTACTCCACTGCAAACAGGACTCTAATTATTGCCAAAATGCTGTTCAGTGTCATGGCCTGCGAGTGGAACACACACACACACTGAGGGATCAGAATGCCCAGCTGTTCTGTAGAAGCATTGTGATCTACAGGCAGGGGTTATGTAACATGACAACACTCCCTGACCCCTCACAACCCCCGATGCATCTTCAACAGCACTGACGTTTGTACTGTGAAGTAAATCACAACAGTATTTTATCTTTAGTCCTAAAATACACACAAAATCACAGAAAAAGAAGCAAAACTCAACGATGCATGAAGTAATGTCTGAAAATGAGCCATAAGTGCAGCGGGGTGAGGAAGAGACAGACCAGCTACGCAATCCGTGGTCCCACTCTGAGCCCACTCATTTTGCATGAATGAATGTCAAACAGTTGCAGAATGATCCACGGTTGTCGACTGTCTCAAGGACTAAAGTGCAGATTCATTAAAAGCCATATTTCTAAATTCAGACTGAGGAAGGGGCTTGTGCAGTGACTTTGATTGTAACTTAGCACTGAACATCGAAGTGAAGTGATAAGATTAATAAGAGGGAAGTGTTCGGTGTGGAAAAGAACATGCGCTGGTGAAACAGAAGGGCTGCTGTCACTTAATGAAGGCGGCCAATACGCAGCACAGCTAGATGTGAGTGAGGAAACTGGCAACATTAACACAGCGCAGGGCAAAGTTTACCTCTGTTACTGTCAGCAGCCGGTCTGTGAAGATGGCACCATGAAGTGTCTGCGCAAGTAACTATTTCAGGTAGGTTATATGAGGGTTCTGTTGAGTACATATGCTCAATATTTGTGCAATATCCATCACTGACTCATTTTACAGCGGCCTGCCAAATTAAGAAAAAACAAAACCTTTGTTTAATCCCCCAAAACAAAAATGAGAATCCAGCTTCATCCTGTGCAGATTTACAGAGCTTACCTTTTGCAGATGTTTGAATACTTTTGCAGATATGCATCAGAAATATGAATAAGAGGAGAGCCCACTCAGTGTAGCATAATGCACACTGAAAACAACAACGTTAAACGCAAATTATTGCAGGGCTTATTTCCCTCCTGAGAGCAACAGTGTGGCCGGAGACTATAACAATAAGACTTGCAGTCAAGGACAGTGAGTGTACTAACAATCACTCGAGACCTGTTCTCTGCCAGCGTGTGCTTCAAAGTCAAGAGGAGCTGCAAGCAAAAGAACAAAGAATATGCAATTACTTCATTACTGCTCCTCTTGAAAAGTAGCGGTATATTTCTTCACTACTGACAACCTGTGGACGTTTATCTTTGACTGTACTGTGCAGTCACTATCATCCACTGTTGGGTAGCTTCAGGGTCAGGCAGTCATCTGAGTGCTGCCTATAGGAGAGTCTATATTCGTCTATGAGACAGTGTAATTTTTCACACACTAGAGGGATAATGTGAAAAAGACAATTTGAGAAGAAAGGGGGGGCAGGGGGGCAAGTATACCTATCATAACAGCTTCAATTATTGATTTCAGCGGAATTGTCAGCAAATGTTTTTTTGTGTGTGTGTTTTGTCTATTTCATGGTCAGTCATTCACATACCAGGTTATTGCTGTGCATGAACCGAGAGCTGACCATATCTGGGCAGGGACAGCAAGGAACACACAAACGACTAAAGGAAGCATAATGGAGAACAAAGAGACTTACTAATGTGCCTGTTTATTTGAGAGAAGTAGCTAGTTTAGTTTTGAAATAATCATATGTGCTTTTCATCTACATCTTCTTTTTTTTAAATCTAATACATAGATGTGAAATGAATAGAGTGTGTTTTACAAGATTTATATCTCTGGCAACAGGCAAACTTTCAGAGGAAGACTATCGCTGCTTCTGTTACATAAAATTAAAAGGAAATCAGGACAAAAACTTTATCTCACGAAAACACGGCCCGGTTATGAAGTCAGTCTAAGAAAACACCTCAGGAAATGAACATCCACACACAAAGAGATGTTACTGTGTCAGTCTGCTCTGTGTGACCCTTTGAGACTCGACAGTGGCCTCTGGTGGTAAATGGTAAGCAGTGCGAACTACTCCAGGGAAAAGAGAATAATGTATATTTGGCAATGTTTATTTGATGGAATAGATTTAAATCGAATTTAATCTTGTATCGTGCTTATAATAGGGGCTGATTTGAGTTTTAAAGGGTTTTAACAGGTTTTTCATTAAGCTTTCTTCAGTTTCCGACAATGACGCTTGGATGTGCGCAGGCGCGTTACAGACAGAGGCGAGAACACGGAAGCTGTACGTTATCGGATAATAAACAGCAACAGCTCATCTCAAATCCTGTTTTACGAAGAAAGTTACGGTCTCCCAGCAGTTCTGGTGTAATACCTTACTCTACTTTGGACGTGACAGCTTGTGAGTGACCCGCATGGTGTCGATAATGCCTCTGCCTCACTGAAACATTTGTAACAAATTGCCAGGAAGCTGCTAACGACTAAAACAAGATGCCAGCCCGTAACGTGGTGCCAGGCGGGACCTCTAACTATGACGTGAGGTACTCCCGGTTGGCCAATGATGACGACAGCTACACTGATCTACAGGTGAGACTGGAAGACCCTACGTGAGGTCCCACCGTGTCAAAGTGACCTGCAGCAGACGAGGATGACTGCTGGAGAGGACTTTATCATGCCCTATCAGGCATGAGAAAGTTATGTTATTAATCAATAATAATCACCTTATCATGAGTATGAGCTTAAAGTCACTCTACCTATTTCTTTAAGTTAGCTTTGTAACGGCAGTGATTGTGAATTTAGGTATGCGCTCGTAACCTTTTAAAGAATAAAAATGAAGCTAAATAACTTACTCATTGTCAAACAAGAAAAATAAGACAGGGGCTTCAGTAAAGATACATGTAACAGTAGTGTTGCCCATCTGCAGTTTTTAAATTTATTACAATTCTAGAAAAGGTAAAGAAAATACCTTTTTTGCGTCAACCATATGGACCCTATTATTGGCGGCCCTTTTGGCTTGACAAAGCTTGGAAACACATGTCTAATCAACACAATTTATTAAGGTTCTGTTCCATTTATCATAGCGGAGTCCATTCACTGGGCCAATCACCACAAGAGCAGCACTTCGACTGTGTTTGAACAAACCTTAAATAGTATCACTGGGAGCACTTGTGTTTACACAATTATTTCTTAGCAAAATGGCTGCTGTGAAAATGATCTGTTGACATGAAATGGCACCTGAACACAGGTAAAACAAATTAAGATAAGATAAGATGTAACTTATTGATCCCCCTTGGGAGAAATTCAACTTAAAGGTTCTTTACCATTTAGTGCTTTTACAGTCAACCAACACGCACAACAGCAGCAACTAACCTTACTGCGTTTGACCTGAATGGGACAGAATCTTCATTAGTATCACAGGTGAGACTTGTGTTTGCCTGCTATGTCTTGCCAAAATGGCAGTTGTGAAGAAGCTCTATGGGAGAGGAGATAACAAGGCCAGCCATCCACACTTGGAGTGTGTTGATTGTGAAATAAATGGAACACAAACCAACACACCCTTCAAGTCGAAAACACGTGCTTTTAAGTAAATGACACCAAAGTATACCATATCACCATTGAAAGTGAGCGTAATCCCAGCACTCCAGCCTCATCTGTGACCACCACCAGTTGCAGTACTGAAAATACAGAGAAACGAAACAATGTACAAAAAAAAATATCCTAACTCTAACAAGATCAACTAGGACTATAATCACCGCTGTCCATCAGCTCACATCTTTTTTTTTATCAATGGGTTTCAGAGGTACAGTATCTGCTTGCTTACTTAGTGTGTGGTTCAAACTTGATTGGCTAATGGATCTCCAATAGACCAGCAGACATTTTGGCAAGAAATAGCAGTATAGACACTTGTGTTCCCAGTGATACTAATTAAGGTCTTGTTCCAATACTGTCAGAGTTAAGGTGCATCTATTGTGCGTGCTGGGTCCCTGGAAAGGCTTCGCTGCCTTAATAAGTGCTCGTCATTACACTTGTGTTTACCTGCAATTTCATGTCAATATGGCTGCAGTAGAAAGGGTCTGTACCTCCTCCCTGCAACATTCTGACATTTCAACATACAAATTTTGTAATTTTTTACTAATAAAATTTTTCTAATGTTAATATTAACCCTAACAAGTAAATTTAACACCTGCTCTGTTGAAAAATAAATCGATCAATCTCTAGATATAACATGAAATCATCATGGCTCATATGATACTTGGTATTAATTGCTATCTAGCCATTCCCAGTCTTATGATGTTACATTTACATTTCAAGGCATATTTCAAGGCCACTAAAAGCCTATGTCAGAAATAATGTTTTTAATGAAATATTTGTCCTCTCTGCAGTTCAAGAAGAGCCCCCCCAAGGTCCCGTACAAAGCCATAGCTCTGGCCACTGTCCTCTTTATAATCGGCTCTCTGTTAATCATCATTGGCGCCCTTCTCCTGGCTGGATACTTCGGAGTCACTGTGAGTGATTGTGTTTAACAGTATATTTACCTCTTAGTTAAAGAGCCCTGACTGAGATGTTGTCTCTGTTTCAGCACTCAGACAGAACTGCGCCAGTCCTTATCATTGGGATCCTCGTCTTCCTGCCTGGATTTTACCACCTACGAATTGCTTATTATGCATCAAAGGGCTACCATGGGTACTCCTATGACGACATCCCAGACTTTGATGACTGACACATCCCTCCGCACTGACTCATATTACACTTGTGCTAATTTAATAGCACTCTCACCCTAGAAGAAAATATGTTTAAATAGATTCTGTAAATGAAATGTGGAGGATCTGGACGTTATTTTCACAGGGTTATATGCCTTGATAGTTGATGCCAGTCTGCTGTTGATTTTAGTTGATTTGTGTATTTGCTTTTTTCTAGCTTGATAAATTAATAAAAGTATAATTTAAGAAAAGTTTTTTTTATAAATATAAGTTTCTTTTCCTTGGTTAAATTATCCATACACAGAGAGCCGTTGGACTTTTAACCATTTTTTCAATTAAATGAAGGAAAAACCGCAAGCCTCACATGATGGCCAACCGATACCATTGTTCACTGGCTTGAACTGACTTACTTTGAATTAGTTTACAGTACAATTATTCTAAAAGATGATCGCTAAAGTGTGATATATCTGCATCATACAGCATATTGATTGTCTTGCCTGTCAGACAACCGATATCTAATTAAAGGCCATTACTGTTTTGTCCATGATATGATCGATATGCTTTGTCTTTTCCTCCAGTTAATTCTTCTTAATACTGTTCAGAGTTGGTCTTTCTTGGAGGATTTAATGTGATTTATTCCAATCCTTTGATCTCCATATGGTGCACCTGGCCTGTGAGAGTAAATGTTGTCAAACAGGGAAGTACACACACATGCCTGTAAGAGCTGACTTCTCGAATCTACCCTATCCAAAAGATCCAATTCAACATCATTTGAGAGCACGCTGGTGAAAGACAAGGGTACCATCTCTATTTCCTTTGCAGGATAATGTCTTGTGTAAAATGCACTGCCATTAAAGGTTGTACTTTTGTAATATATTGAGATGCTTGGCAACCAGCTGTTTGAACTTGACGTTTTCAAGCACGGTTGCTTGTTTGTGTCTGTCACTACCAAATGTGCCTACTCAATGAACTGCCAACCACAAACTACCTGGTTGTGGATTAGATTAAGCACTTAACATTGGCACAGAAACGTTATCTCTAAAGGCAACCCTGGGTTTTTTAGGAAGTTCTCGTACAAACAGAGTCACTTACAGAGGACCATGATTGACTTCACTTCAGCTTTTGAGCAGACACACACTAAGACACCAGCAGAGAAAATTAATATATGTATTGCAGTAACATTATTAAACATTTAAATTATTCAGTGGTATTTCATTTTGTGATTAACATGTTATATCTTCAGCTGAGGTCATTTCCCCTTGTTATAAATTATCAAGGCAAATTTAAGTACTGAAAGTGTGTAGTGATAAATGTTTAACCATACAACCTATATAATATAATGATAACCTCTGAGTAATCTTACCAACATTAGAAGTGTATTCCAGATTTTTGCGTATTTCTTTCATTAATTTCACTCACTATACGTTAAATGGCAAAGGTCCGCTATCGCCACTTGTAAATTGACAGTGTCGCCGCCTTGTGGTGATTCAGGCGTTTTGGGCACTTAAAGCAGAGCGTCGATCTATCGTCATATAAACCACGCCCCCATCAATTCAAATATGACGGTGCATTTACTGTAAAGTTATTTTTATGGAACTTACAACTCTTTTTGACAAGAAACACAAAGAAGTGGCTTTGAGCTAAGACAATGGTAGAATGTTAAAAGTTCAATCCCCTGTCTCAGTTTTGCTTAAACCTTTCATTTTTTTATTAGAATTACTGTATAATGAGGGTCATCCGAATCATTTCGAACATAAAGATGGCCGTGCTGTCTTCTGTCATCTTCTTTATAATGTTTAAAAAAAGCAGAAAGATACTGCGTAGAACGCGAATTAAACGTTAAAAAAAAAAAAATCAATGAATCTTTGATTAGTAGCAAACTAACTCAATTCAGTGTATAGTAACATTTATCTTAAGTCAACCAAATAATTAGATATCAGCTAACGTAGTAGGTATGGCGCTGATGATAATAATAATAAATGCAAATTAATAGGCAATAAAGGGTTCAGGAAGAGGATCATTGCTAGCTTGATCTTCAGCCGTTTTCTAACGGAAAGCTAACAGTCGTTCACAAAAAATTTGAATGGAAACAAGTTGTGTTTGGGCATGTTAGCTAGCACAGGTACAAGTTTAATTTAGTTTTAGCGGCACTGATGTTTTTAGAATGAAGAATGTTTAGATTTAGATTTAGAATGTTTGACCAAATATTCCGAGAGAAAATGGTCTTTGATCTTTAAGAGTTTTTTTTGGCGAGTTTGCTCAGGCAGGGTCTTGAAATGTATAATAAATAAAAAGGGAAGCTAAGGATTCAAATTACCTTAGCTAGCATTAGTCTTTAAAGGAAAATAAATACTATTACATAAGGTGGTTGGTTGTGTTAGTGAAGGATGAAATTAGGAATATTTTTTTATTTAAGAATTCAAATGTTTTTCATACGTTTTCTATTCAACACAATGGAATTTTCTTCATGTCCCCACACGTCAAAAATACATGTTTTTTTGTTGCATATTTTCGGATGATATGTGCCCTTTCGATGTGGTTGTGGCTTTTATAACAGTCCTGAGATGTTTATCGTGGAAAAGGCGCTTTTGTCTGAGGCGCCTCAGCAGCAGCAGCAGCAGCAATGTGCAGCACCAAGTCACACAGAGCAGGCGGCAAATTAGCGGACGTTTGTAATTTTACCTTCACAATAAAACCGTATCGTTTTGTTTATCGAGCGATCGATTCTAACTTTGGCCCTGCACAGTGTCATGATCTGTCCACAATTTGACTCACTGCAGCGCTGCAGCTTTTTCTATTTACAGTTTTTTTTCTTAAGCTTTATTTTTGATAGAACTATGCATTACATCAAAACTCAAAACTCTGAAGATATGGGGAACAAAGAATTTCCTTTTTATTCTCGACAGGGGCTGCTGCTGACTGGGGATGTTCTTAATCATGAATTTCTCTGATGTCCAAGTTTGAAGTTCAAACCTAGGACTACAAAAATTGCAATTCATGGAAAATATGTATGTGGATGCTTATTACGGTAATAAAACCGCTGAAAGTATTTGCTGAATTGCAGAAATGAAATAAAGGGCCAGCTAAGTCATGAGCTACAGTGTAAGCTGCTGTAACAGTGGAAGAATGTTAGTTAAACAGCAGTATATGAAAGAGGCTTTAATGTGAAATCCATTGTTCATAAGGCTAGAAGCTAAACTTTAATACTGTCAAAAATGAAAGATCAAAGTTGGAAAAATGAAAGAAGAGCAGACAGATGAGAGAGAATAAAGGAAACAATGACAAAAGAAGGGATAGACAGACAGGGAGAAATAATGTCTTTAATGTTTAATGTTACATAAAAGACATCATCATCATCATCATCATCATCAATTGACATTCCAGAGCAGTGCCTTGGAAGGCAAAATTAAGGGATAAAAAGAATATTAAAAAATTCAGAAAAAGCTGAAGATTTCTAAAAGTATTAACAATATGAAAGAGAAACAATAACAAACCATAATGACCTTAAAGAAAAAAAATGATAGCTGAATCATAAAAAAGTAGAAGTTGCCCCAAAAATGTCTTGAATTGAAACCAACTACAACAACAACAATAATTATAACTTGTTCAATAATAACTAGTTCATGGTGACATCTTTAATTTTCACT